>APFE031439202.1:31197-67113 GCA_000404065.3 Pinus taeda | reverse complement strand
TTTTTTTTTTTTTTTTCCTATGACGTTTCAGAGGCTAAAAAAAAACCCATTTGAGAAGAAACAGCGTTGAACCTTGGGTCCAAATTTTAGAGCTTTTCGCGCTATATTTGCGGAGATATGATTTGAGGAATTTGGTCTTTTTGCAGAATCCTGAATTACATTCCAAACAGGTGACCTGGAGAAAATCGTCATAACTTTCTCTCTGAGCATCAGATTGAAATTTCGTAAGAAGGTATAGAAAGAGGACGGACTGTAGTTGCTTGTATATCTTTTTCAAATCCAAAGGTCGAAACAGTGACTCATGGTACGTCGTACAAATTCGCTCTACTAAACTAGTCTATAATTAGGTCATCTTGGGAGATTGTGCATAACTCTTCCTTGGAGAATCCAAATTGGATCAGACTAGTGGCATTGGAAAGAGGACATAGAGGGCTACTACAGGTCGTAATTTCAGAACTGGATGATCCGAAATTGCAGAGATACATCAGATTCAATATCAAGAATCTACAACAAATGCTCTTGCAACCTTCATGAGGCTAATGGATGACATCTTGTGTCCATTCACCAATTCATTTGTAGTGGTATACTTGGATGACATCTTGATCTTCAGCCAAAGTTGGGAAGAACACCTCCATCACATCCGACAGGTTCTCCAAACACTGCAGCAACACAAGTTATGTGCCAATTTGGAGAAATGAATTTGGCATGACCTAGGTTCAGTATCTAGGATACATTATTGATGAACGGTGGGTTCATGTGGATCAAGCCAAGATCTAAGTCATTCAGGATTGGCCATCTCCAACTACTCTAATAGAGCTCCGCAACTTTCTGGGTCTTGCCGACTTCTACCGCAGGTTAGTGTTGGGATTTTCTCATATCACTTGGCCCTCGAGTCACGTCACCAAGGGAGGAGTGAAAGCAAAATTCTTTTGGTCTGAATCTCAACAGAAGGCATTCACAGAGTTGAAACATCGCCTCTGCTCGGCACCAGTGTTTGCATTACCAGACCTGCAACAACCATTTGAGATCGAGACAGATACCTCTGACTATGCTATTGAGGCAGTACTTACTCAACACAGGCATCTAGTTGCATATCACAGTAAGACACTTTCAGACACAGTCTGGACGTATCCCACTTATGACAAAGAGATGTATTCCATTGTGCAAGGCTGTCGACAATGGAAGCATTAAATTTTGGGGAAGGAAACGGTCATCCACACAGACCACCGTCCCCTACAGTTCATACAGACCCAAGGGAAATTACAGAATGATCACCATCAGAAGTGATCCACATACCTACAACACTTCCATTTGAATGTCAAGTATAAGAAAGGCATCACCAATAATGTTGCAGATTGCATCAGTCGACCATCGATCATAGCGTTAACCACTGTGCTTAAATCCTGTGGGCACGAGACTTCTGATTGACCACTTCACTACGAAAGCGACCTAGAATTCGGCCACACATACCAGACACTCTTGAAGGGTCAGCATGTTCCAAATTTTCTCCTCTAAGATGCCCTATTATGCCACCTGGGTCACCTTTGTGTTCCTTCAAGCGAGCGTGCCAAGATGATTTGGGAAGCACACTATAGTCAGGTTGCTGGGCATTTTGAGGTCGAGAAAACAGTGGCAGTACTGCAAAAGTATTTCTATTGGTCGAATCTTCGATAGGATGTCGGGAATTACATCAGATCCTGCACTACCAGCGCCATTGCCAAACCAACCATCAAGAAGCAAGGTCTCTATACCCTGTTGCCTACCCCTAGTCGACCTTGGGAATCCATCTCCATGGACTACATGTCGGGCCTTCCTTCCACTAAGCATAGAAACAATTGTGTTTTTGTGGTCGTTGACAGGTTCTTGAAGATGGCCATTATGGCAGTCTACAAGAAGATATCAAAGCAGAAGCCATTGCTAAACTCTTCTTTGAATGAGTGTGGGTACACAGAGGTTGATGGCCAGACAGAGGTTGTCAACAAGATTATCGTACATATTCTGCGCATGTACAACTCAAAGCATCCATGCACATGGGATGAGATCCTCCCCTATGTTCAGCACAACTATTACCGTGCTCTCCACAGCTCGACTGGCCACATCCATTTTTTAGTGGGCTTAGGATTGTAGCCACTGTGTCCCATCGATGTGGCCATGCCATTTGTAGCTACTCAAGCAAATTCGGCTCATGTCTAGTGTGAAACAGAGAAGGCAAACAACTTAATTGAGCACATCCAACATATCCGCCAGTAGGTCCATGACATTCTGGAGAAATCAAGTGCCAAGTACAAGCAGCGACATGATCAACATCGGGTGCCACACAAGTTTCAGGTGGGTGACAAAGTCTAGTTGCATTTGCAAAAGGAACACCTTACTGGAGCCTATCGGAAAGTTAGACCACTCCGATATGGTCCTTACACCATTACCAAGGCTGTGGGAGACAATGAATTTGACGTCAGCATTCCCCCATTCCTTGGCCTACACCCAGTGTTCAATGTGGACTACCTTCGGCCATACTTTGCACCATTACTAGACACATCCAACATTGCAGAACAACTCACAGCAACATATTTAAATCCATATTGCATGGAACAAGCTGCAACTGATCGGATTATGGACACACAGATCAAGCACACTTTCCAGCAGAAGATCCAACTGTATCGAGTTGTCAAAGCAGGCCAACTCCTTCACCAGGGCAAGTGGTTCACCAGGGACCAAGTTCAGCAGAAGTTTCCTCATCTCATGGAGGAACTCAACGCAATGGGGACCATTGCTTCCTAAGGTGGGAGGAATGATCCAGGTGGATATTGGTGGCCACCTGCCAATTCCACTTGGAACCCCACCATTGTTTCTTTCAGTTTTTTAGTTTCCTTAATTGTAGCACAATTTACTATTTTTAGCAGTTTTTCAGGTCTTGAACTTCCAGATTCGTTTTGAGGCCCTAAGCAACGTTTTTTGGGAAAACTGGGAGCAACATGGGTTTGTGGATTGATGTTTCTCTTCCCAAAGTTGTAGTCCTCGGATAGATCTTTCTAATGAGATATTGTGCGCGTCAAACAGAGATCATATGCGAAAGTTACGACCCCAGGAAGTTGAAGTACTAATTTACCCAAATGGGGCACACAGTTTGGCGTTTCATCTCCTAGGGTTAGTTTTTTTGATGTTTAGGGTTTTCCATTGTTTCTTACTAATAAATAGGCCTTCGAGCCTCACTGTAACACAGTTCAGAGGCATGTAGCCGCCACATCTCTTCTCAGAGATAAGCCACCATCGCCCTAGCTAGTTTACTTCCATTTATGTTTGTAAGCATATTTCAATATTTTACAGTAATGAAATGAAGTATTATTTATGTTACATCTCTCTGTGTATGGTTATATCTATAATTTGTTGCATTCCTATTTAAATCCGGATCACATTTGGCATCTGATAATCTTTGAGGATGTGGTAGGACATCCAAGGTAAGAGTAAGCAAGAGGAACAATATTCTTTGAGCACTAGGGACCCAAAATAAGAATAGTCTTAGAAGTTCATACTCCATGAACACCCGGGTGGGTATGTACCTTGAGAGGCAATGATGAAGGTGTCTATAATCATTGGTCTTGCCAACATTGTGCTCTGATCTATTGAGAGATAGAGATGTTAGTCAAGGCGTTGCTATGTGACAATGTTGGTTATAATGATGCTATATAGATGGATTACTAGTCTGACTCTTCTTATGATGTCTCTTCAGCATTGAGAATAACTATGTACCATTTATGAATACCTCCCTAGTTAAGAGGGAGTGTTGAAGAAAGTGTAACTAGGTTCGGTCTTCATAAATATGAAATGTACTTTTGATTCTTGTATTTTGTAAAAGAAAGAAAAATTATTATTATTATTATTGAGCTTGGGTTTCTTGCACAAGAAATTTGTTTTATAGGTCAAGCATTAATTGAAAGTGCTTCTAGTGTTGTCCTAGGTCAATAAGTCAAATAGGGACATTGTCATAATATGAAGACCACATCAGGCATCTTGTAAATTGTAAAAAGAATTATTTTTGTATTTTACTGAGCCTTCTAAGACCAAGTCGGCCTGCCAGCCTGTCGAGTCGGCCTAGAAGCTAGAATTCGTACCTCTGGAAGACCTATATATAGGAGACAATTCGACCTCATTTGGACACATTCATTCCTCTCTCTCTCATGCGAAGGAAGAAGCAGAAAAAGGTAACGAAGACGGTAGAAGAAAAAGAATAAGTGTTTTGGATTCCTCTCTCTCTCTTTCTCTCCACACCTGCGAAGAAGGAGGCTGAAATTCTACAACTTTTCAATAGGATTTCTGCTGCTTGGGTAAGGTTTCATTGTGAGGATTCGATCTGATTAAAAAGGGATGAAGGAAGGGCCAACAAAGTCCCCTTCCATATCTAGAAGACAAATTAGGTCAAGCGAGGTAGCTAGAGGCAAAGAAGAAGCAGTTCTAGTCCATACATGCGAAGTAGTAGCTATTGCCGGGGGACCAAAGTTGTAGATCTGTAGTTAGGGTCGAAAATCTGTGGGTAAAGGTCGAAGAAGTGTTGCCAAAAGAGATTCTACTGGCTTTGGAAATCAGTAAAACAAGCACAACGTTGAGAAGTTGATCTTGGTCTTGGAAGGGCTTTAGTGTTGGTCAAAGGTCTTGGTATTCATTAATAAATAATCTATAAGAAGAGATTGAAGGGTTTTCCTCTCAAGAGGAGAGGTTTTGCCCTGGCTTGGAGCCTACATCTTGTGTACTTGTATCTTGTCAATCTTCCTGTTTTGGTAGTTGTTTGACGATTAAAGAACACATTATAACATTAAGAAGAAGAATATAATCCTAATAAGTAAAAATATATTACAAGCAATGATCATAATTAGAAGAAACATTACTGCTATATTGCCTTAGACTCTTCAACACATCAAGCATCGTGCAACTATGTTACATATAGATATATCTATTTACTCTTTATTACCTAATAAAATAAACATTTTATTTATATTTTTATTAATTTATTTTTTTTAATATAAATATAATTTATAATTGAAAAACTATTAAATTTATTTTATGTTTGTTTTAATATTGTTAATTATTTAAAATTAAATTTATTTATTGGTGGTGATATAAATGATTTATTTCTTATATGTAAAATATGTGTTTTTATTATTGATGTACATATAAGATATTGTACCTTTCATTTCTTTTTATTTAAAGATATTTTATTTTTCATTTTCATTTGGTTTGCATTCATAAAATAAAAACAAAGTTTTTATATTTAAAATAAATTAAAATATATTTTAAAATTATTTAAATATTACTTTTTTATATTTTTTCGCCCAATCTTTATCCTAACTTCTTTAGCACGCTCTTTCAAACTAGATTTTAGATAACAAATCATTTTAAAAAGAATCTGGAATAACAAATAATGCCAAACTTTTACAATAATTTCTTCATCACTATATTCTGAAACAAATATGGAAAAAAAATGACTCATTATCCCTAATTCCCTAGCTACATACTTGGAATGCAAACAAAAACAAGTCGGAAAGTGATGTTCACTGTTCTGGACAATTTCACCAACTTTTTCTTGTAATCATGCTCATTCAGAAGTTTCTAGCCCATGGCCTAACAATATCCATCATTTAACTTATTATCCATCATATTGGAAGTTAAATCGTTTCTTGATGCCCCTCATTTCTTGTTCAAGAAGCAATTCAATGATAGTTTTGGACATCAAGTCTCATTGAGCCATTTTTTTTTACTTCGCTGCTATTTCATTCTAGAAATGATATAAAATTATATTGTGAGAATTTAGAGAATTGATATAAGAGTTTTGTCATTGTTGGAAATAAATTTGACAGTAGTAATGTTTGGATTTTCTTTTTGGTTATCAAGTTCACTGTTTTTTCTGGAGTACGTGTTGTTGTGACATTGTTTGAATTAGATACTTTCATTGTGATATTTACCATCACATCAGTCTGTTGCATATTTCTTTATCTTTCCTCCATCGCCTAGTTTATCAAGGCACTCAACAACCTTAGGAAGCATTTACTATTGTCACAAATCTTTAAACCACATTTTCTAATTGTTGTTTACTATAGATATGCAATTAATCATGGAAATTTTGAACTCTTTTGCAATAGATTTAGAAGTCCTTCGTGTTTTGGTCCATCTAAGTGTTATTTGAGAGCTACACCTGAAGCCCCGATTTTGTGGCAGATTACAAGGACAAGTTCAAGGGCTAACAAGTGTCATTCCATTCCATTATCGTTTGGATCACAATCACAATTTTTGGATTCAATATATTTGTTGAATAATATATTCTGTTATGGCTTTACAAGATTCAGTGGCCATTAAATATATCAGATATTCAGACTATCAATAAATAAGTCAGTAAGGTAACAAGTTCACATCAGAGTAGCAAGGTTAATTGCAGGCACATTTAAAAAGAAACACAACAATCCATTATCAGTTATGCAATGTACTTTGGAGTCATTGCAACAATACATATAACAACATGACCAAGATAAAGGTGCACAACATTTAGAAGATGGAGATAGAGTATACCTATATTTACCCAAAGAAAAATGTAAAGACAGATTACATAATAAAATTGCCAAGTCTCACAAACAAAAAGTGACAAACATCCAATCTATATTACATCAATACAAAAGAACGAGTTAATTTTTGTTTCAATTTAACAAGTTGTGCATTTCATGAACATAACACAATTTTCAATTTTAAAATTAACTACACATAAATGTATCATATCATAGATTGAAGAATATGAAACTAGGTCTTTCCAATCCAACAAGGAGTAGTTTGAAGTTTTCATATAAATGAAAACTTGAGTGATGCAAAGTTGCAAACCCATAAGAAATAACAAATTTTAAACTGATTTAGAAAATGGAAAAACAACATTTAATCTATCTAGTAGAAATTAGAATGCATTTAATATATTTGCTAAAAGGAAAAAGAGAAAAGAAAATATACTTTAGCGTGAATATAGTGCGCTTCCTTGACATGAAACTATGCATATTCACTTTTCTCTTTGCTCTCAAGAACATTGCATACTTCTTTGTTGCATGTATCTTTCAGATTTTGGTGCATACTAAATGTTGTCAGATCAATGTCACCATTAGGCAAATAGGTTTTGAGCGGAACATACCCAAAGGTAAAGAGCTGAAAGCCAAATAAAACCTCAGCTAGGGTCTTTGTAGTTTCACCAAAATATGGAACATTTTGTTAACGAAGCAAGATGAAACGAAAAATTTTAAAAATACAAGCATTTAGGTAAACATAAGATCCAAGAGTTCTAAGCACAACTGAATATTGGCAAATGTAACAAACAAATGGCTCATACCTCCAACCGAACATGACTGAATATTTACACCACAACCAACATATTACACATAACACCTATAAGGCATAACTTCCTACTAAAAATATAATGAGCATTAAAAATGGGATTCATTGCATTATATTTCATCTAGAAACAAGAAATCAGGTTCATTACAATTAACATCCTTGCATTTACTTTTCATTACAATATAAATCCATACCATCAAAGATAATTTTGCAATAATATTTTGAAATTAACATCTAGCAAGAAAAATGTGAAACACAACCTATAAAAGTGCATCTATGCAGGGGACAGATTATTAAGAGAGTACCTATGAGAATTTAAGACAGGAATGAATTTTGAATTTGGAAATATTTCCCCCTTCATTCCAGCAATATTTGCTCTACTGAAGCCAAGGGTTCTCATTGCAATGACTCTTACTGAAAAGTTACTATGCAAGCTTTTTATTGCTATAATTCACTATCAAAATCTCTATCCTTCGTTTAACATCTGGTACATCCACATATGCCTGCATTAAGAATATAGATTTAAGTATGTGAAATAGATTCAGAAATCACCCAATCGTAAAAAAAATTACAGGTTAGCTTTTTCAACATGTGAACATACCTGTTGATCGAACTGTCATGACTGCAACAAAGTATCATCAAGTATAACACTATTGTTTCTTGCAACAAGCCAAAGGATACCGGTGTTCCCTTCAAATCCATTCATTTTGGTAAGAAGCTTATTCATGGTTTGTTCTTGCTCAATTTCTTATTTAGATCCTCTTTGCCTACTAACTGAATCAATTTCATCCACGGGAACAATGCAAGGGGTAATTTCCTTGGCCTTTTTGAACAATGCATGCATTATAGATGCTTCAATATCAACAAACACATCAACATGTCGTTCTCGTATTTGGTTCCATCTGGAATTTTTGCCTTAGAACTTGTGTTTGATGGCAATATAAGAATCCATTTTTCTAGCCTGATATAATGGAAATATTTTGGACTTGTGCTTTAGAGGCTCCATGATCTTCATGGAAAAATTGCTCCTAATTGTTTGCAATTCAAACTATGCTTTACATATAAATATAAACAACTGAAGAGATCAAATACAAGTTTAACAACATAAAATGATATATACAAATCAGGCATGGATAACAACTACATGATAGAGCTACATTCAATTGTATCAATAAGATGTTGATGTAATTACAAACATCCAAAAATCAAATCATGAACTTGATGAGAATAACCTTAGTGTAAAGTGCTATAATTGAAAGTAACAACATTAACAAGTATTTGTAGACACCAGTCAATTAATGGCAGTTGTCAACAACAAGTATGTGTGTTGTCAATAAAAGATGAAACATATATAGTGTTGATCATCAATGTCACAAAAGTAACAACAATATTATACATGTTATGTAATGACCTTTCTTGAAATTCTACAAAATGACTTAGTAGTTAAATGGAACATTACCTATATACAAAATATGTATTTGACAGTGAATAACTAAACATATATACAATAAAATTATGTGATTTCATACAAATGTAATTAAAAGTGAGTAACTAATCATATATAAATGATGAGGCATGGCACTGACATCACCAATTGGTGTTTATTGTGGTGTCAAGATGTGAATGTCATTCCTACTAGTCAACTCGTATTTTCCTGTGTGCATCTCTTTCATGGATGTGGATTATTTTTTTTAGTGGTTGCCTCATCTTGCCGCAAACGATAAAGAGGCAATGATTATGGGGGCATGATCCTCGTTGTATATCTTGCAAGACAAGTTCATGCTCCTGAATTTCTTGGCAATATTCATATAACATGTATAAGTAGTTCGCATCCATATCTGTTGGTCATAAACAAAGAGAAATAGTAATTGTTAGTGGTTGTGTATGTTGAAAGCATTATACCCTTCTTCGTTTTTAAATCAAAGTAAGCATGATTTTTTTTTAAAGAATAAAACAATATGAGGTTAAATGTAATAGTAACCAAGCGTATGTGGAATTTGGTTAAGTAGCAAGTGATGTTTACCATGGGTAAATTTGGAAGATAGAGTGTATGGTTGGTTAGATTGTATTCTCTTAGGGAGATTTTGATGCGAGCAATGATTCTTATTGTTGTCTACATTTGAGATATGGATTTTATTACATACATGACATGTGTGAGAATGGAAATATTGGATTGATTTGAAGGTCTGACAATGATCTTACACTTGATATGGCAGTGAATGTTAAATGTTGTCGTTCTTGTTAGTTTTTGTAGCATCAGAGGTGTTCTAGCCTCGAAACTTTGTGAAGAGGCTAAAACATAGGAGTTCTAAACATAACCCAGAAATTGATTCTAGAAATTCCACCTAGAAGTGTCTCAATTAGATTATTAGCCTATTTTTAAATATTTTCGAAGTCTAAACTTAGGAAAAGTGGTTAATTAATCAATATTAATTGAGATAAAGTGTGAATCATCTATAAACTCTCACAGATTGACCCAGATATGATCTTAGCCCTTGATTAAGTTTTAATCTTTGCCGTTGGAGTCCCAACATAAGATTATAAGAAGAAGTCGATGGGTAGATGGAGAACACACACTTGAGATTGATTTCCTTGGAGAGTTTGATTCTCCAGAGAGTAGCAACAATTTTCGGAAGAGTTTGATCTAGAAGAGGGAAGTAGAGTCAGAGAGGGGCAGGGACAATGTGTCAAGAGGAATTTTTTTCCAGATCCGAAGAGTTAGCAGCAAAAGGGCTGTATTTCCCAAAGAAATTTCATAGAGGCAATGCACATAGCATCAGAGGGAGATCAATTTTGTTGAAAGGAAGAAAACTTTAGTTGTTGTTGGTCTGGAAATTCTCCAGGAGGCCAAGCAAATTTATCCCAAAGGCAGAATCAACCAAGACATCATTTTTCTTGCAGTTCCAAGCTTGGCAAGTTGGGGTCTACGTAAGCACTGTGCAGAGGTTCACACAGAGGCAGAACACCTAGATAGTTTGATCAGTTGTCAGAACAGGATCAGGCATGGCATTGAGGTATTTGCCTCACATATATTTTGGGTAGTTTATTTTTCTGATTAGATTTCCAGTTGGGAAAGCATAGATTATACTCAAAGTTTCATTGTTGCTTAGTAATAAAACACTCTGCTGTTATACCAATTTTGCCAAGTTGGGTTTTTCTGTGGACATTTGTCCAGAAATAATTGTGTCAATTTTTATGTGTGTGTGCTAGCATATTTCTCAGTTTCTAGTGCTATTATTTTCCGTAGTTATTTTGTGAAGATTGGTGTGTTGATTTCGTTGTTGCCATAGCATTAAATTGCTAATTTAATTAACAATTAGAAGAAATAATACCAATCGTTACAATAAAATTTCGTAGTGAAATTTTCTCAGTTGCAGAATAATTTCATAGCATGAAAATTTCACATTTCTTTGGTGCCAATGTGTACAATTTCTTTGTCTAATGTCATTCCCTATGATTTATGTATTGTTAAATCGCAAGCCATTCAAAGTGGTATCTGCTGGCGTGCACCCCTTGTGATGGGGGGAATGGGTACATATTTTGAATGTGAAATGTCCCATGGTGTTCCTTTGTATTGGTTGAAGTCAATTACCACGAAGGATGGCAATTATGGGGCTTCGTGTTAAGCGCATAAAATATTGAAATGACTTTTCGAAGTGTGCCATTAACAAGGCCTGCATGTACCCACAAGTTGCTGGTGAGTATGAATTTTTGTTCATTGCATAAGAGTAGCTTTGCATCCAAATGTTTATCTTCTCTTGTAGCATAAGTTTGTTGGCTTTGTTGCTTTGCAGAGAAAATTGCTACAACCATGTTCAATTTTTTTAGCATTGTTTTATTATGCAAAGCAATTGAAATGTTTGTTTCATATAGGTGCATGGAGTGTTGGAATGTTTTTGCTCTTCATGAGTAAGAGAATAATTTGTCCTTGACATTAGGATTTTCCAGTCTTCAAGAGTAGGTGGTCCATTTCTGAGGTTTGTGAGGAGCTAGATAAAAGCAACTTAGGAAGGGTTTGCACCTTATTGATGAAAAATAGTTGAAAGTGTTATGAATGTGTTAAAGTTGCACCAGAGTGTAGTGCCACATGATATGGCAACATACATAGGAATGTCTTTCATAGGTGGTAGTTGGCATAAATCTCCGACAAGGATAATGGAGTGATTACCGAATGATGCATTTTGTTGAGAGGGGAATTCTTCTCGTAGGCGATTGTCAATGCGAGAAAGCATTTTTGGACCAATGAAACTCATCTCATCAATGAGGATGTACTTTACATGGTGAAATTTCTCTTGGAGGTGTAGAAGTGACTATCCTTCAAGAGGATGCATTGATTAGATATGGATGTGAAGGGCATAATGGATTGTAAGGGCATTTATGTTGAAAGACGCAACGTCGGTGGGTGCAAGTAGCAGCAAGGGGTTTGTTCTTGTTGGGAGTTTTCCATAAATGCACATTGTAGACATTCATTAAATGAGATTTTCCTATTCCAATTGTCCCTTGGATGATCATTCTAAGTGGGGGGGATTGGTGAAGGGTTTTTGAAGTAAGAAAGAACAATGTTAAAAGTTGTTCTTTGGGTGGGAGAGATGGTGTGTTGTTGGGGGGAGGATTGAAAAAGGATGATGTTGGTTTTGGATAGTTGATCAATTGAATTCAATGAAATTTATGATGGTTTCTTGCAAGTGGAGAGGGATAAAAGTATGTGACCATTTATGGTTAGCATTGAAGTCATACTGGCCAATCATTTCAAGGTCATCAATTTCAATGTTGTAGCCTAGGTGCAGGTGAGAGAGAATTTTCCATTCATCCATTTGCATGGGTTAGAGAGGAGGTTCAGAGGGGAAACCACATGAGTAGATTGACCTTTGGGCTATGGGGTTTATGAGTTTTCAATTTCTCAATGAACATGCCATGGTGTATGTGACCCTTTTTTTGTTCCTAAGTGTGCAATTATTTCCTCATCGGTGGAACCAATGTCATTGGTGAGTGTGCGGAAAGGGGAATATAATAATAGTTCACTGCAACAAAAAGTGGCATAACTAGGATCATTAGGGGAAGGGATGGAGGCGTATCGTGGCAAGACATATACAACCATTGGAGGGAATATGTGCTTCCATTGGTTTTTCTTTCGACGAGCATAAAATGAATAAGAACATGCAACTTCAAGGAGGGGTAATGATTCCAATGAAACATGTCAATTTATGTATGCAAGAATGAAGGTTGGTGTCGAAAGGTGTTTTCAGAATAATGAGAAACGCATCTGAAAACATTTTTTTTAACATTCAAAGAAATAAATGTGCAATTATAGAGTGAGAGTGGTAGATTTTGCAACATATGACATATTTCTTGTGGCCCAATGTCTTTGTCTGCAATGGTTTCTGTAAGGAATTTCCAGACGATAGTAATAATAGGTGCTTCTGGAACCACGTTTTGCGAGAGGCGTGATAACATTTGGTGGTAGATTTTTTTATCTTGTTTCTACTTTTGTTGCATACTTTGAAATGTAACTTAACACAACATGGTGTGATAGAACGGGTTGGCAATCAACATTTTCTCTCCAGATAGAAAGTAGATCGAAATTATGGAAGTTCAATATCTCATCATTGCAAGCAGGGATGTAGGTTGTTAGATATTTATCATCAATGAACATTGAATATGTGGAGTTTAACTCCCACAATACTCAATATCGGCAACCAGTTGTAAATGGTTCACATAGCATTAAATAAATTCCCATACCCAAATTTTTACAGGTTTGGGTAACCAAGTAATCTTTGAGTTTGCTTTGAAGTTTGTGACACTATTAAGCATGGTCTAAACTTTCCACCTGAAAAATAAAAATAACATCGAAGTTTTTCAGATAATAAATGAAAGTGAAATTCCTACCCAATGCATTAAGCTTTGTGCTTCTACTCCTACTTAATAAATATCGTTATCAAAGCCCATGAAGGTCAAATTCAGGACCTTACAAGTTTGTCAAGTGATGGAAAAAATTGTTATTCCTACCCTTTACAAATAATAAAGGGTAATCCTAGTTGTAAATCCTAGCTAAATATATATATATATGCTTCCTAAGGAGGTATATTATAAGCGAAAAGTCTACCTAATTAAGTCTCTTTATCAAGAAATAAACTTGCTTATAAGTTTGTTGGCAGTTAGAGTCTCCCTAATAAGTGCCTAGCTGAGTACCAAACCTGGTTTTATTACTCGCTACCATGAGTTATGTTTGCTTTAACAAGGGTTCCAAGTCAACTACTTGCCCACTCAAGGTAGGGACTTGCTGCCCTGCAACCCCCCTTGTTTTATAATAAAATTTTAACTTTAACATGTGATATTCCAATATATATAATTGGTTATGTTTGTGTAATCAACACATTATCATATTGCAAGATTTAAATTAAGATTGTTAATGTTGTCCGCAAGTTTTTTTCTATGATTGTAATAAGTATTATTTTAGAGATATTATAAGTTTGATAAGGAAAAAAGTATTAATTTATTTGGATTTGAAATTGAAACTCACTTGCAAATGTGAATGTGCACCCAATATTTTATGTTTTTTTTATTGTTATATTTTTATTATTTTGAATTTTACTATGATGATATAATCTATTTATATTTATATGACTAATTATGTAGTTTTATGTGACAACCCTGATTATATTTTGCTTATGAATTCCATGTAAACATTTTCATGTATTTTGATTTTCAAATTAAAAATGCAATGAGTAAGGGATTCAAATTCTAGGGACTAAGGGTGGTTACTTGCTTTGGATGTTCAATTTACTTGTTGCAAGAAAAATTGGACTATTTTCGACAACCATTGAAGGTTGGTTGTTGTGATTTTAATGGAATGGTGTTAAGAATATATGTAAATGCAAGAGAAGGATGCAGTCCCATACTTGATTGGAAGAAGTGGCAAGACAAAGAGGATGGAATTTATGATGGTTTTAGGCAGCACTGATAGCAAGGGACAGGGTTGTCAACGATTGTAGGAGAGAATTGCCTCGATGAGAAGAGAACACACTTAAAACAACAAGGGAGAGCATTCAAACAAATAAAAGAGGAAACAAGCTTAGAAATCACACCAATAACATCAAGCATGCATAAAAGAGGCAGAACAACACCATCATGAGGAAGAAGAGCTCTTCTTTGGAAAAATAAGAAAATCGGTGCACGTCGCTGGTCTAGAGGCATGAAGACATCTGTAGCGTGGAGGAGTTCTGGAATATCTACAAAATTACGAGGAGATCTACAACTTGGTTGAGAAATAGGATCATGAGAAGGATTTCTTCCAGGTGAGCATAAGAATCATGATGCCCTAGGGGATGGAGGGTGGAGATGTGCTTCTCTATATTCCATTGACAACCTGGGGTGAAGTCTTAGTCCTTGGACTTTTGGTAAGGGAAGTTCTAGATAATCCTTAGCTTGACTTCATTTAGTTTTGGCAGTGGGTTTTGGATTCTCTTTAGTGGGTGGAATGACTGTGTTACAGGTCTTCAGGGTGGAGATGAAGCCTATGGACTCCCTGAAGTGTACTGGTTATTGAACAGTCAGAGGATGGATGCAACAAGCCTCTTGATTCCTTGTGTATTTTGTTGAATGCTATTTGGTTGGCGTGTGGACGTGGAAAGACCTTTGGAATCACCATTTAAACCACTAGTTGGTATTCAATCCCTTGAACAAACCATCTCAGCCTCTGGAATCTGGCTCGAGGGTGACAATTGCAAGTAAGGATTGGCTGTAGCTCGTCTTGTTGAAAATAGCAACAAGAAATGCTATAAATAACATTGCTATACATAGCATTTCAGGTACTAGTGTGGAAAATAGCAACAAGAAATGATAAAATAGAAATGCTAAAAATAGCATTTTAGGATAGATTCCAATTTTAATTAGTCCCTGAATTAAAATTCGAATTTAGTCTCACCAATTGTTTCAAAAATAATTAATTAATTCATCTTGAGTTAATTAGTTGGAGAAAATCAAACATGAAGTCTTTGTGAAGACATGCAACAGTTATCCCTTTGATTGAGGAAGTTATACCTTAATTAAGGAGATAAGGATGAGTTGCAATTAGTTAGCTCAGTTAACTGAGTTAAGTCCAGTTAAATTAGTTCCAAACAGTTGGAGGAACTAATTGTGAGTTCAGTAAGTTAATGCATGCATGCATACAAATAGTGTTCTCTAGATAACTGAATATTCTCTCATAAATAACTCATGCATGTCAGTTCAGAGAAAGACCCAGTTGAGATTCAATGAAGGGACAATGTACTATCAATTGGAGGAATTTTCCTATAAAGGAAACTCATCCATGCAGAAGGAATTCACTCCTTCAGGATTGTGCAGTTATTTCAGAGGTCAGTGTTGTGTGTGAGGTGAGAATCACACAGGTTGCAGCTAGAGGACCCAGGAGAAACTGCGCAAGGAAATAGGAGGCTTGGAGGATTAAAGGAAGGCATATGTGTTGTCTATTTTGTGTATGTGCAACAGTGAGGGATTGTACTGAGAGTTGGATAGCTTGTGAGCTAAAGCTTTGTGTAATCCTGAGATATTTCCACTTGTATGATAATACAGATAGCAAGGTTTTTGGCTGAGGCTTTCCCTAGAGTATTCTTCTGTGTTTCAGGTGTGATTGAATCTTCTTCTCTGTTATATGTGTTCTATTTGATCTCACTCAAAATCGATTAAGCTTCCGCAAGTTTGTTTGTAGAAGTAGATCAAGTATTTTTCTTTAGTATATTGCATTATCAGTTTAATCTATAGTGAAATTTCTATATGGCATCGGAGCAAAGGTGATAAAATTAGAGAACAATATACAAAGAAGGGAGAAGTTTGAAGTTTGAAGTTCTTGATTATAGAAACGGAATTCTTATCACATCTCAAAGTTCACCAATGGAATTCAATGGTTTAAGACTCGAGTATGCCTTGGATGACAACTCGAATTATATAGCATGGAAGGATCACATGGAAGCGGTATTAGAGGACAACGGTTTGAAGGACTTCAATGATCAAGAAGTCCCCAAGCCAGCAACAGCTAATGCCCAAGAATTGACAGAATGGAAGAAATGTGTGGCTAGATCGAGGAGGATTCTCCATGGGAAGGAGACACCATTTTCAATGTGGAAGAAATTGAAGAATCTATATCAGAACAACGACGATAAGAGGAAGTTGGCGCTGAAAGACAAGCTTTGGAAAATCAAGTGAGAAAAGGGTGACACAATCTCTACATATCTGAACAAGTTCACCACCTACAGGGATGAGCTTGGAAGTGTAGGAATCACGACAACCGATGATGACATGGTGAGTCTTGCTCTCCTCGGTATTCCTCAGAGCTGGCATAGCTACCAGGACTCAGTGAACAAAAGAGAGAAATTGCCAGATTGGGAACGACTGTGGTCAAATCTAATGCAGGAGGAGATCAGGAGGAGCACTAGATATGGTTCTTCATCTAAAGAGGATGAAGAAAATTTCACCTTAGCGAGTAAGGCAAGGAAAGGGAAGGAGAAGGATTCTCATCCCAAATCGAGTTCTTCTCATGGAGGGAAGAAGATTGACAAATCTAAAGTGAGATTTTTTAATTGTCATGAGGTGGGCCATTATGCAACTAATTTTCCATTGAAGAAATCCAAGAAGGGATCCTCGGAAGGATCTGAAGGTGAGGCATTGGGCTCTCAGTTCGAATTTGATTTTATCCTCATCACATGCATGGTTTCATCGATGATGGGTTGTGGTTGGTTTCTTGACAGTGGAGCCTCATTCCACAAGACCAACAATAAGAGTTTATTCAGTACCTTGGAGGAGAGATACCTCCAGATGCACATAGAGATGGGTAATGATGAAAAGTATAGTGTTTCAGGAGTGGGCACGGTTTCTTTTCAGAGGGAGCATGGAGCTTGCATCACCTTGACAGATGTGAAGTATGTGCCAGGACTGAAGAATAACTTGGTATCGATCACAATGTTGGAGGACAAAGGCTATGATGTAGTCTTTAGTAAGGGAAAGGTTTTCCTTAGACACATCACCATGAGACAGGTGAAGCAGATTGGTTCATGAGGCAAGAACCTGTATGATCTTGAGGTTCAAGATGCATGCAAAGCCTTGAGGAGCAAGACAAATGTTGGAGACTTGGTGGTTGAGAGGGAGAGTTTTACCTCTCAACATGTAGCGCCAGAAGAAGTCTCAGACAATTATGGAGGAGCCACAATTGGTGAAGCAACTTCAGGAGGTTGTGGAGCAACCACAACTGAAGAAGCTGAGAGGAGACCGAGTGGAGGCATCCACTCATGCAGATACCTCCAGTAGGGGGAAATTTCGAGCCAAATGGGTAGAGGGATCACATGCATCCATACCTCTAGGTGTGAGGTGGGGCAATGTGAAGTGATAGTCCCAAGAAGGCTGAAATAGGGGTAGGATCCTTGAGGTACCCAGCCTCTTTGATTAGACCTTGCTACGAGAGCCCCGAAAAGGAGTAGCAAGAGGGCTAAGTGGGTAGAGACAAATGTGGATGGAGCAGCAGAGGGAGCTTCAGAATCAGAGGGTGTCTCTAGCCCAATAGGGAGGTTAGTTGGGAGATCAGTTACTTACTTCTCAGTAACTGAGTTGCAGTGCAACAGTGGGAAGCACGATGTAACATGATGAGAGGAGGTGCAGTGTGGATGCAGTGCTGGGAGATAGGACTAACAACAACACATATGCAGCAGGAGGAATCAGTGTGATTGATGCAGTCAGAGATAAAAGTGACAGAGGCTAGAGCAGTATGATAATGAAGGGCACAGAGGTGCAGAGTTTTTAGTTGACAGAGGAAATAACAGTCAGAGACTTTGATGACAGAGGCATCATCCTGATTCAGGTTGGATATTTTTGTTTCTGGAGTTGTTGGAACAACAACACTTGAGAGAAGTGTTGCATGCAGAACATTCCAAAGGTTCAGGATCAGGTTCGAGTTGAATGCCTTTCTTGTTGAGAGGGAGTGCTGAAAATAGCAACAAGAAATTCTAAAAATAGAAATGCTAAAAATAGCATTGCTATAGATAGCATTTCAGGTACCAGTGTGGAAAATCGAAACAAGAAATGATAAAATAGAAATGATAAAAATAACATTGCTATAAAAAGAATTTTAGGATAGATTCCAATTTTAATTAGTCCCTGAATAAAATTGAGAATTAAAATTCGAATTTAGTCTCACCAGCTGTTTGAAAAATAATTAATTAATTCATCTTGAGTTAATTAGTTGTAGAAAATCAAACATGAAGTCTCTGTGAAGACATGCAACAATTATCCCTTTGATTGAGGAAGTTATCCCTTAATTAAGGAGATAAGGATGAGTTGTATTTGAGTTGTAATTAGTTAGCTCAATTAACTGAGTTAAGCCAGTTAAATTAGTTCCAAACAGGAGAACTATGGTGAGTTCAGTCAGTTAATAGCATGCATCGCATGCAACTAGGGTTATCCAGATAACTGAATATCTCTCATAAATAACTCCATGCAGTCAGTTTAGAGAAAGCCCCAGTTGAGATTAAATGAAGGGACAATGTACTATCAGTTGGAGGAATTTTCCTATAAAGGAAACTCATCCATGCAGAAGGAATTCACTCCTTCAGGATTGTGCAATTATTTCATAGGTAAGTGTTGTGTGTGAGGTGAGAATGACACAGGTTGTAGCTGGATGACCTAGGAGAAACTGCGCAAGGAAATAGGAGGCTTGGAGGACTGAAGGAAGGCATATGTGTTGTCTATTCTGTCTATGAGAAGCAGTGAGGGATTGTACTGAGAGCTGGATAGCTTTTGAGCTAAAGCTTTATGTAATCCTGAGATATTTCCACTTGTATGATAATACAAATAATAGGGTTTTTGGCTGAGGCTTTCCCCAGAGTATTCTTCTATGTTTCATGTGTGATTGAATCTTCTTCTTTGTTAAATGTGTTCTATTTGATCTTGCTCAAAATTGATTAAGCTTCCGCAAGTTTGTTTGTAGAAGTAGATCAAGTATTTTTCTTTAGTATATTGCATTATCAGTTTAATCTACGGTGAAATTTCTATACGTCTACGGTTGGGTGGAGAGTTGTTGTCCCTAACTCAGTTGACTAAATCTATTTCAAGATAAGTGTTTTCATTAGTATTCCTTGCTGATAAGTTTAGGTTGGAATATTAAACTAATTTTGTGTTCATTGTATGAATGATTTATGGTTCACTTGTGATTAAAAAGAATGAAGCTCTAATAACTTGTCCCTTGTGGTTGTGGTTTTACATGGGTGTTGTTCATGTAGGAAATTTAAATATAGATGTTTATTCTAATTGTTGTTTGCAAGAACAAAAGGTCTATTTTTCCTGAGTTTAAAAGTATTGTGGCTTAAGGACTGGTTTTTGGATGCTAAGATTTATGAATTGATATTTTTCATGTAGAAATTACAAGTGTACATATGCATGTGTGTTGTATGCACATGCATAATACATTCCTACTATTAGTATAGCCATTCATGATGATAATGATATATGACGATTGATTTCATTTTGATTCCAACTTTGAGTTGAGATTATGGGGAGGTAGGCCACTGTAGACTTATATAGGGAAACTTGTATCATCCTCACGGTACTAGTAAATTTGTTGGTACAATTGATGTAAAGCAGTGTATAGGCTTCACTGAAATGACTGTAAGATTGTATGGAGCTCATACTAGTGATTGTTTGTGAGAAGGATACTTACATATAACTTATAGAAAATAGTTACATATTTATGTGTAAGCGTTGTTGATTTAAGTGTGAGGTTTTTTGCTCAACGCCTGGGTTTATTAGCCACAACCATGTGAACAATCAACTATTATGATAATTGCTAAAGGGCCCAATGAAAAGGAAAAGACAAGTCCATGTACTATTTTGTTACGCCACCAAAGGAAATTGGCCATTGAGCCGTATTCATAAATTCTAAGCTCATGAAGGATAATTGGGAAAAGGTTGTTGGAGGCTAAGGAGGGATAGCCCAAAAGGGACCCCACAGAAAAACTTAAGGGCAATGACTGAGTCCCAGGGCCAACCCAAAGGTTACAGAACCACCGTAGTCGAGCCACAGGAAATGTCTCTTTGAAAGTGGCTTAACACTAACAACAGGTGCAACACTATTATTATTCAACCCTTAGATTTTTTCAACTATAATGCATATGAATTTTGCTTGTGACTGAGACCTCAAAATCTCAGACCCCGTAAGACCAAGTGGCACCACTTCCCCATAATTTTGAGGTTATTTTGTCTGGGAAAATAACCTCCAAGATTCTGTCTCTAGACGATAAAGTTCACGTTAGCTACCATGCTCTAGAGTCTATCACTGTGATTGACTAGTGAGCACATCCCAGACAAAATGGCTTGAGCTAGGAGGGATTCTCGACAATATTATTTCTTGGTGAGAACTATTCTTGGAAGAAATGGACCCCGGAAGAAACCCCTTGGAGGAAATGGCTTGAGTTAGGAGGGATTATCGGTGGTATTAGTTCTCGGCAAGAACTCTTCTTGGAGGAAACTCTGTAGAAGAAATCCCTTGGTAGAAATAATTGTGATGGCAAATGGATTCTATGCTAGATTTGGTCCTTAGAGGAAAATATGTAGGCAGGGAAGGGATTCTTGGCGAGAAATGGGTCCTCGAAGGAAACTCCTTAGAAGAAACTCCTCAGAGGAAATGGTTCTGACGACCATGGGTTTCTCCCAAGATCATAACATTCGAGGTTACGTGGTAGTGGGTCCTCGAAGGAAACTTCTTAGAGGAAATGGTTCTTGAAACCATTGGCTTCACCCAAGATCGTAATGTCTAAGGTGATGTGGCCTACAAGGGGCCCGCACCTGTTGACCCTCATGCCTGGCATATGCAATAACATGGGCTATGCAAACCATGAACGGTTCGACAACTAATAATCCTCTTCCAAGTAACTCAGATAGCAATGTGGGTGCTATGAGGGGAACCATGTGGGTGCCACGTGGCAAGATGATGACACGATGCTAATTGATTAGTTCAACTTTAAATAGTCATATCTTTCAATCTAGAGACCATATCAGGACAAAATTTATATTTCTGGAATGATCTCGACGAGACGAACACAACTATGTCATCTATATAAGGTTTTGAATAAGTTGAAAATGATAAAAAAAATCTAGACCCCATTTCCATAACGCTACCTTGGAACTTGGGTCAGCATAATGACCTGCTCCTTCTAACCTAGTCCAGGCTTGGGATTAGGAGAGATTGTGTTACATTTTAGTGTTAGTGACATTTTGTATATCATTATAGATTCATCTTAGCCTCAGATTTATCAAGAGTTGAGAATAATACAATTTCTAAAGATGCAAACCTCTTTTTCAGTACAATATTTGAAGAAAAAATTTCACCTTGAAAAATTTGATTCAAAATTAATTAGGATCTATGGTAATGCTCTATAATATTATTTATATTATATTAAATCTCACATAAAATTATTATATTATGAGTAGAATTGAAATTATGAATATTTTAATTTATATGGTAAGATGAGTCTGTTAATATTAATATATTTCAACCTTGTATATAGAAATTTCTTATTTTTATTTTTTTAAAATTTGTTTACAATACATAAACTAACTGTATAGGCATGTTATTTTCCATGTATATATATATATATATCTTATATATTTAAATATATATATATATAAATATATATATATAATATAATATTATAAGAAAAAATATAGGGAATTGCAAAGAAAAAATAATAAACATAATCCCTTATGTGTGGTGGGGAAATAGCTTAAGTAAGTATTTAATATTTAAATGGTATTAAATAAATTAAACATGATTTTTAAAGTACTGTGGTTTATTCTTCTTCTGTTTTTTTTTTTCTTTTTTAGTGAGCTTGGTAATACTTTCACTATTTATATCAACTGGCAAAAATCAAGTTTTCCATTTGTTCTAGGTGGCCTCAACTTGCCTAAATGAAACCAGGTGGCCACCTGTCAACATTAAAAGTTGTCCAAAATTTGTATAAGTCTTTCTCTATCAACCTAACAACATTATCTATATTATCTATACTGCAATTCAACTTTAAAAAGTAAAATTTATTCATCATGAAACATAAACAAAATGTATCTAGATCACTGTTTTACTCCTCGTCTGAGGATATCACGACAGTTGGGGCTTTGGCACTGGAACCCATCATCTCACTTCTCTTCATATCCTGTAGAGTTTGTTCAATGCTTCCCAGTGCTAAGTTATTTCGATAAGTTTGGATTTTGACTGCTGCTATCTCCCTAAGTAGCTCTGCTCTGATGGGATATTTCTCCTTGGTATCCTCCTATGCCTCCGAGCCTTTTCTTACTGCCTGTTCTTTGTTGAGAGTCATGGCCCGGGCCACCACATTCTTCATGACCCAGTATTGCTAGATCATTTGTCTGAAAAGTGTGTGCCGTCTGCGGGAGTTGCATGGGTCATGAACCATGTCCTCCCATTCTTTTATGGGAATGTATTGGTTTTTTATGTTGTCATTTAATTCTCTCCCCCAACCAACTATTTGGGCTTTGACCTTAGGTGTGTTCCCTGCCATGTATATGTCAATGAGGGTCTTCATGTGCTCACGTCTTGTCTTTCTCCCTCTCTTACTTTGCTCTATGCTGGAGCTTCTCACCCCCTCTATGTTCTTTTTTCTGATGTCCCTCTTGCCCTTCCTGATCGCTTCTTTTCCATCTCTTCCCATGTTGTCTTCATTGTCGTTACTGTTGGCTTCTCCCCTTTTGCTAGCCTCCACTCTGTATTGGACGCATTTTATGGTGAAACCTATCACATAACCATAAGAATTATCAGTATTCTGTTGGTGTAACACCCAATCAGTTTTCCAATTAACTGAGCCATGTTTGGTATCCCGCTCAAGACCAGACAACCTGATATTTCTTTAGGTTGCTTCCAGCTTTCCCCCTGTCATCTCATGGTTTTTCTCTTTCCTGAACCTCTCTTCTTTTTTTCTCTAGTTAGTCTTGCTCTGTTGGCCGTCGCCCGGACAGTTCGACAGAGACATCCTCATGGGACTGCCACTAAGGTAGTCTGTATTGCTGTTTTGGACTTTGCAGGGAAGCTTGACCATAAAGAGCCTATCAGGGGGGCTAGACAACAGCACCATGGCCCTGTTCTACGCTGCACCAAGTAATTTACTTCCCTTCTCACTTTTCTCTGTCTCCTTTGTTCTAATTGACTCTTTGTTTTTCCTCTTAGTTTTTCTCGAGGAATTCCCAGTAGGATTCTCAAGGACCGCGATATCTCATGTTTCATCTCTTAAGCTCTCCATGGTGGATTCCTCTCTATTCCATATGCTTGCAACATCTCCTCCGAGCCTCATGCACCACATGGCCGGAGCGAGATTCCTCAGACTAGGATCCTTACTAGGTTCGCTCTTCTCTCCTCGACTTGCTCCTTTCTCTTTGTGCGCCTTCTTCAGTGCTAGGGTTTTAATTCTTTCTTCTCTCCTTGTAATATATATACTCTTAACCCATCTAGGGTTCCATGAGTTCCTGGAATCAACTCTTACTGAGTCCCTACCTAACATTAGCATCTTCCCTAGTCCTATATAATTTGCCATCCCTATTCTTTTGAGGTTTAGGGGTAGTAGAAAAACATACCGACTATTAGAGATAACGCCACTGCAATCCTCAGGCTGCGTCATTGTTCCTCTACCACCTTTCTTTGCTTCTGCTCTCATTCTTGCCTTCTGCATGTAACTACCAACTGACTCTCTTCCCATATGTTTTATCCCCCTTCCCATTATGTCCTTCCATGTATCTACCACTTGTCCTTCTCATTTACTCGCCACCCTTTTCCCTAAGCTGTCACCTCGGGATGATGACCCTCCCTCCCTTCTCGCTCTAGCTCTCATTAACTCACACTTGCTTTCGGCTACTCTTGCCACGCGTCCTTCTTCATTGTCCTACCACTTGCTGGCATCATTCTACCCGCTCTCTCGCTGACCCCCATCCTCACTACCTTCCTTTCTCAGCTCCACCGACCTTCTCTTGGGGCTTGCTCCTTCCCTACCCTGTCCATCCACCTGCCCTTCCCACTGTCCTCTCCCTCAACTTCCCAAATTTATTCTTGTCCTTGCACTCGTGTGGACGGTGTTTTCCATTTCCTGGTCCCATCTTTGTTGGCCCACCTCCTCTACGTTGCTACACCTCAATCGGGGGTTCTCCTCTTGGTCCTTGTCTTTTTCTAGTATCTTCACTAAGTTCTCAATTTCCTCCATTTTTGATAGCTCCTCCACTTTTATATCTAAATTTCTGCGTACCTGCCACATCCCAAATTTTCCAGATTGTTTGCTGCCACATTGCCCATCCTTCAGACATGTGTTGGGATGATATAGCCAATCTGTCGAATTAGCTTACTGATCTCTTGGATCAGCCAAGCAGTTCTCCAGATTTGACTGATCTTTTCCCCCTGTGTTCCTTGTTGTAGCTTCTTCACCATTTCGATCGCCATTTTTGAATCTCCTTCTACCTGTAGTTTTTGAAATTGCTCCCTTATCGCAATTTCTAGTCCCCTTTTCAGAGCATGAAACTCTGCTTCATTTTTAGTCACATTGCCACAGTCCATAGCATAGACTCTAAGTGTCTTCCCCTTGTCATCTCTGAATAATCCTCCTTTCCCCGCCTCTCCGGGGTTCCCTTTTACAGCCCCGTCGAAATTTAGTTTGATGAATTCTTTTTGAGGCCTTTTATAGTGATTTGCCTCCTCTCCATTGAAGGTATGGTGCTTCCATGAAGATGCGTTCAACATACTGAGTTTCAAGTTCAGGCTTATAATCCTTTCTTCCTGAGGGTTAGTTTTCCAATATTCCTCGTACCATTTCTCTGCTAGTATTGTCTCTCTTATGTTCTGGGTTATTTGGTTCCATTTTTCTGCTTCTGTTCTTCTTTCTTCTTTGAAGATCGGGTTGTTTCGTTCCTTCCATATTGTCCACAGGACAAATGCTAGTGAAATTTTCCAAGCTTGGATCGGGATTGTATTTTGGTAAGGCTTTTTCCGCCAATTCTCTATTGTTGTCTTCATGTTATTTGGATTCTTGTCACTGACTCCAAAGAGTTTATTATGTTGTTTCCATAGGTTATCACTATATCTACATGCATTGGTCATGT
This sequence comes from Pinus taeda, assembly GCA_000404065.3. Taxonomy (NCBI): domain Eukaryota; kingdom Viridiplantae; phylum Streptophyta; class Pinopsida; order Pinales; family Pinaceae; genus Pinus; species Pinus taeda. The sequence continues at coordinate 41,628 of APFE031439202.1, read as the reverse complement.
GCTCCATTGTCTCCACCTATTCTCGGCATAAGTATCATATTGAGGGTCCTTGCATTCCTTTTTTTGCAGTTGATCCCATGTAAGTGCATGACCGTGGCGTAGGATCCACATGAAGAAAGCGACCTTCGACCATGTCTTTTCCTGCCATATGCTTTCCTAGGTATTTGTCTCTTGATGCTTGAGATGTTCTTCTTGTAGTTGGTAACCCTCTTTAATTGTAAACATTCCTTTGATCGTATAGCCCCATCTTAGTATGTCCGACCCTTCTTTTTTTGCTATTTTCCTAGTTTCCATTTCAATTTCGTATAGCTTTCACTGGGGTGTTTCTGGTGCTTTTGGCCAGTCCTGTTTTTGTTTCCACTTTCTCCAATATTCTCCTGGATCTATACACTAGAATTTTTTAACTGTTTTTTACCCATGGAGGTTAGTATATTGGTGGACTTCTTCTAGTTGGGGCTTGCTATTTAGTTTTTCTCTCTATTGCCATGCTTCTTCCCAGAAACTGGCTTTGCCACCTCCTCTGATTTCCCAGAAGCTGTGATTGCTGATCAGATTTTTGTTGTCTACAGCTAGGCTCCATATTGCTGAACCTTTCTTGTCGTTTTGGAGTCTCAACTTTCCTTCTAGAGACCTAGGCATGTCATACTTCCTTTCACATAGCTGTTTCCATAGGTCTACCCCTCCCTGGACCCATCTCCACCATAACTTTGCTCCCATAACCTAATTCAATATATAGGGATATTGGAGTCCTAGGCCTCCTTCTTTTAGGGGTTTACTAAGCCAGTTCCATGATAGAAATGCCATTTTTTTTCGTTCTAGGCCCTTGCCATAAAAACTTTTTGAAGATGTCTATGATCTTTTCGTATACTGTTTTGGGAGTCACTTGACTGGTGAGTTTGTATATCAGGATAGATTGTAATACTGACCTTAGTATTATTACACGACTTGGCATATTTAGTGTTCTGAATGTCTAGTTCTGCATCTTTCTTTGGATTTTCCCCAACAGGGGTTTCTAGTTGGCCACTCTACTCTACTAATCATTTAGCTGAATACCTAAGTATTTCGTGGGGAAATTTCCTATTTTGTATCCCATTACTCTTGCTAAGAAGGCTTGTGAGCGTGCTGTTGTGTTGAAGAAAAATATACCATACTTATCTTTGTTTATCTCCGTCCCTGAACCGCTAGTGAAGTTTGTGAGAATTTCCATAGTTTTCTTAGCTTCCTTGAGCGATGCTTGTCCATACATCATTGTGTTGTCTACAAATTGTTGGTGGGTTAATGGTAGGTCATTCCCCCATACTCCGAGGCCAATATATCGTTCACTTCTAACTTTCTCCTTTATATACCTTCCAAGGCCTTCTACTGCCAAGATAAACAAGAAAGGGGAAGGCAGGTCGCCTTGCCTGAGCCCTCAGGTTGCTTTAAATTCCTCTGTAGGAGATCCATTGAGCATAATTAACAGAACTGGATTGTTACCACTGACATTATCTAGCTTATCCATCTTACATCAAAGCCAAATGCCTTCAATATTCCTTGTAGATAATCCCAATTTAGTCGATCATATGCTTTTGCCAAGTCTAATTTAACCAACATTCCTTTGGTTTTTGATTTGTTTAATGAGTGTCTATTCCTGAGATATCAACCTAGGTAGTATAGGTTTTAAACAGTTGACCATAATTGTAGCCATGATTTTGTATATGACATTACAAAATGCTATTGGTCAGAACCCTTATGGTTCTTCCGAATGCTTTGTCTTTGGGATCATGGCCAGAAATGTGGAATTCAGTGTTGGGTGCATTCTTTTGGTACATTTGGACTCCTCCACTAATTTCACTATGTATTCACCTACAAATGGCCATGTCATCTGAAAGAATTCAGCAGTGAATCCATCTGGCCCTGGTGCTTTGTTCCTCACCATATTCCTAATTACATCTTCTACCTCTGATTTGGATATTTCTCTTAATAGAGCCATGTTCTGGTCTCTGCTCACTAGGTTGGGGATGTGCTGTGTGATTTTATTTATATTCTCCTCCCTTCTTATGTTTGGTTCTGTCAGGATCCCTTTGAAGTGTTGTACTAACAGATTCTCCATTTCTTCCTTTTGGGTGAGACGATTGCCTTGCTGATCCATTAAGGAGAAGATCCTATTCTGCTGCCTATGATAGATCGTTGCTTTGTGGAAAAACCTTGTGTTTCTTTCTCCTTCCTTTAACCATTGGATTCTTGATTTCTATTTCCATAGGATCTCTTCTTTTTGTCTTCTTTCTTCCAATTTATTAATCAAATGCCCTTCCTCTTTTGCTAGCCCTTCACTTCTACCTTCATTGATTATTCGCTGTTGTACTTTCTTCATCTTGTTTTGGATTAACTCCTGTTCCTTTTGTATGTTGCCGAATTCTTCCTTATTCCATTTCTTTATTTTCCCTTTTAGATCTTTTAGTCTGAGTTGAAAGGTATGCATCTGGTTTGTCCCTACTATCTCATGCTCATTCCACCATCCCTTCATTTTTCTATTAGGGTCAGTTCTCTTAACCAAAATGCCTCAAACCTAAAGGGTCTATTTTGGTTTCCTTGATTCATTTCTACTTCGAGTTTAATAGGCCAGTGGTCTAACCCTAGACACGAAAGAATTGATGCTTCATATAATATATCTTTGCCAATGAAGTGTTATGTTGCCAAGAATCTGTCCAATCGAGAGGCTATCTGCCTGCTCCCTCCCCTTTGTTGTTCCACATATATTTTCCATTTATAGTTGGGATGTCCACCAATTTTAGTTCTTCATGTAGATATTTGAATTTCTCCATTTCCGGCTCTTCTCTTAGTAATCCCCCTCTTTTATCCTCTATTGATGTTATCAAATTGAAGTCCCCTGCTACTAGCCAAAGTTTTTTGTTGTGGAGCTTGCTAAGCTTCTTTATTTGTTGGAGGAAATTTTCTTTTTCCACTGGAATGTGAGGGCCATATATTGAAGAGACTAAGAACCATTCTCTGTTTCCAATTAGGCGGAACCGCCCCATGAGGATTCTCTTCATAGCCACCCAGTAGTCCACTGTGATCTCTGCTGGGTTCCATAATATTGTTATACCTCCCGCACTACCTCTCGCATCTATGGTCATGCATTCATACCTTGGTTTTATTTTACTTAGTATATCTTCCATTCTCCCTCCTGTAATTTTCGTTTCTTGTAGCAGCATGAGTTGAGGTTTTTCTTTTCTTAGTCTCTCAATTAAATGTCTCTGCTATTGAGGCCTCTTATATTTCAGGATGTAATTATCATTGGGTTACTTTGTTTATTTGTTGGTATAATGCTGATAGCAGTACCACCCTCCCTGTATTCACCAAAATTTCTCCCATAATCTGTATAGATTCCTGTAGGTTTCTTCAGCCTCTTTTCTTTCCTCCTTTCATTTTATTTGAGTATTCTTGGGAGTTTTCCTAATGCATCCCCAATTGTTCTGCCATCTCCACCTGTCCCTGCCCCTTCTTAGCTTGGTACTTCTGGAATGCTTCTATGTATAATCTTTTTTGGTCTTCTGGAATGAATCTTTCATCTAGGTGTCTCCATTCATTTAATAGTTTCCTCAACACCTCTTCTTCCATGCTTAATTCTTCTCCCTTACTTGTGCCAATTTCCATTGTGGTGTTATCCATCTTCTCTCTGTATTTCTTCTCCTCCTTCTCTGTCGACTCTCTTTGGGCTTTCCTCTTGGGGTTTAGCTTGCCTTGACTCGAACTTCTTTCCTTTCCTTTTCCCTGATAATCCATAGTTTGGACCTCATTGTCTTCTTCTTCTTCTACCTGTAGTGCATCAAAGTTATTTGTTCTGCTCAACTGAGCTTGATATTATATTCCCCCCCATTGGTGTTCTCTCTTGCTTTTCACTTCTTGAAACCCTTCCTTATCTTATTGATTTTTCCTTTGTTGTTTATTCATGTTTTCTCCCTCTTCTAGGTTCATTGGGCACTCCTTAAATAAGTGGACGTACTCATGACATCTTCTACATCTGAATGGGATGTGTTCATAGTCTATAGTTTGCTGCCATACCTCTTCATGGTATTCTAGTTCCACTGAATTTGGGATAGGTTCAGCTATGTTCATGTATACACATATTCTCGCATATGAAGTATATCTTCCTTTTTTTGTCATTTTTGCTATTTTGACAAATTTGCCTATCGTATTTCCTATGCCCTCCAGTTACTATGGGTCCCAGAAATCCATTGGGAGACCGAATAACCTAACCCACACTTGGGATACCACGAATTTTTCCTTATTTGGGTCATAGCATTCTTCCCAGTATCTCATAAACAATCTAGCATTATAATGAAAGTAAGGACCATTTTCAAATACTTTTTATTTGTCTTGCAAGTTCGAGAATATTACTGTGAAGAAGCCTCTAGCTCCCAGCTTGAGCTCGATATGATTGCGGGGGTTCCATTTTTTCTGAATTCATTTAGTGAGGTCATTTTCTGTCGGCCATACTCCAATGAACTTACATATTAGCGCGTGGTCTTTCATGTAACTTCTGTATCGCTCCAGTTTGTTCATCAGAATGATGAATCTCGGTTTCTCCGTCGCACATGATAAACATTTACCTCTGCTGCCTGCTTACCATCTTGCCCCGAGGACAGGTCGTGACATTTTGTTTGTATCTCTTGCTTGTTTCTGATTACTTGTATTCTGGCAAGAATCCGCTACCGCTGCGTCTCTGTAGAAGGGGATCTCTCCCCACTTTCCTCCTCTATCATTCCGATCTGGTTCCCGACCTCCCGAATTGCAGCTTTTTAGAAGTCTTCAGGTTTTTTTTGTTGGAAACACGGTTCAATTTAGCTCATGGTTGCCTCGCCATTAGGGTTGCAGAGCTCCTTCTTGAATTACTTTTAATATGATATGCATATTATGATTTTTTTCCCAAATAAATTGTTTGTAATTTTCTTAATAATTTTTTTACAACATTACAAATTGAATTGAGTAAACTTAATATAAATAATGTATACAGAGTCGACATTGATTTTTTTAATTTAATTTTAGATCTAACACCATTACAACATCTTCCACTACTGATTTGTACAACATCTCTCGATGCAACATGTACAAGTTAGTATTATAATAACAAATTTTTCACAATTTTGATTCAAGGGTTTTTGTTACAACCATTTGTGCTTTCTAATGTTGACAAATATCAAATTGAAAATGTTGTTCTAACACTTTGAGTTACAAGAAAGATAACATAGGCATTAATGGTTTAAACCACAAGGATCCATTAAAGGAATGTTGAGGTTAAAGGTTTAAAGAGTTCACCAAGAAGCTTGTGAGGACTTAAGGAAAGTGGAAGAGGAAACATGCAATGGGTTAGTCATATAGTTGTAGTCTAATTCTTCTATGTTTTGACACATTTTTGTGGTTCATTTTTTGGCCAATTTTCCCTGATATTCATCATAGATTTGTTAGAATCATACGTTTGAGTTGTATAGTCTGCATAATTCAAGTGCCCCAAAATTTTTTGAGACCACTAAATCCATTTATGCATTTGAAAACATATTTTTAAGTAAAGAAATATCATAATTTCACCCAAAATTCTAGCCAAAAAAACCAAAACATTGAAGAGCTAGACAACACCTAATCATATAAACACATTTTTTTTTTTTTGTTCACTCATATCTCTTTGAACAATTTTAGGACATCTAATAATAATATAAAGTTCAAATCCAAATATCTTATAGCCTTCAAATCAACATCACGTAATGTGATTATGAGATTTCAACCTTCAATTAGATATCCCATAATATGATTATGGTGGTGATGCTGAAGGATACATAGATAAGCAAAATAAAGTTATCATTTTGAATGTTGGGAATATATGTTAGAAATGACAATAAAAAATCTCACACGATGTGTTGGGCGCAGCCCAACTTGGCCTAGTTTTTGGCAAGAGCTTTGCATTTTTAGGATCGGTGCACGCAGCAAAGCAGTTTTGGATATACCACGCGGTATAAGGGCTTCAAGATAGGGAGAATCCCCTTCCTTTTGTAATTTTATAAAACATCAATGGTTTTCGGACCATAGTTTCTTGTATTAGGGAGTCCATGGTATATGGACCATGGTATTGTAATGATGTAACCTCGATGTAATAGTATATATAGGGTCAATAATAAAGAAGAAAATGGTCTAATAATCTGGAAATGAATTGAATGGATGTATTCTTGTGATCTATGGTGTTGTGGCAAAGGAAAGGCTCTATAACTGAGTGTGCAGACGACCTGCAGCTTAGTGCACAGGTTAAGAACTGTTTGTTGTACACCAATTATTATTATAAGAATTAGTTCTTGTGGACGTAGTCCCACATTGGGATAAGCCACGTAAAATTGGTGTCTTCATGTGTATATTTGCTTATTTCTATTGTAGAGTACCAGTTTATTGTAGTTGCATTTTATTACAACGCAGTGATGATTATGGGTTTATATGATATGTCTATGTGATTAAATGAATGCGGTGAAGTGATTTATGAATATTAAGTGTAAGAAAATAGAATAATACCACATCTCCACATCCCTAAAGGCTGCAGAAACCTAGCTTTGTATCCTCCCATAGTCACTTCGGGTGAGATTGCGATCTGATTGCAGGTCATTGCCAAAAGGGCTTGTGATTGAGGGTTTTGTTGGTGCACAATATAGATCGAACCGGGGTCAGCCCAAATCTTAACCAACAAATGGTTCATTGGTCGGGACTGGGACCTATTTGAGGGATATGTTTATGTGGCATCCATCAAAGAAGGAGATTCAAGATTGGCTAGAATCGAAGGAGCGAGAATTTGCAGATCAACAGAACGGAAACCCTCATCTTAAGTTTGAAGCTTGGTTACAGAGATACATTTTAATAATTCAATACGAAATTTTTGCTCACATCATTTCCTATCAAACTGTATGAGTGGATATTTAGGTTTACTGAAGAAATACCTATCTTAAAGGTGGAGAACCTATGATGTGGACTCCTGAATTGATACAATGACTCAAGAACACTAACAATAGGATTTCAAGGGCTGTCGATTTCTGGATCGATAACATCTTGGGAGGATTCATTATTGAATTCACAGTAGACTAGATCGTGTCGTACAATGAAGTAGAATGATGATTCTTCAAAGGAACGTGATGTAAGTATTTAAAATCTTTGAAACTTTGGATTGAGATGATTCTATGTGAAAAGGGAGTTTTACAGATGCAACTAGATTTTTAGTTTACTTATGTTTGGAAGAAGAGAGAATAAATTTGAGCCAGAGATCACAGTAATGTGAAGTGGAAAAAGATATAGAGTAGATACCAGAAAAATAGCTCGTGGACAAGACCCAAAGACCTTTTTAGAAACTAAATATAGTCCTCTGTTGAGTGAATCTGAAAGTGAAAGGGAAGATAACCACCCTGATAAGCCCCAGGTAGCTTCACAATATTCACCTTCCAAGCCTGAGAGTTCGAAGAAGCTAGAATCCAACAAGAGCAAGGGTATTTTTGACTCTCCCCCTCCCCCTCCCCCTCCTTCTACCCCTCCTACCCCCATCCCCTTCCCCTCTCCCTCCCCCTCCAAGAATAAATATGGTTGATGATATTAAGCAACCTGTTTTCAAAGGAACATAATCAGAAGATCCAGAGTAGTTTTGGTTTTTATGTCAAGTTGTATGGACCACGAAGTAGATAAACGATGAAAATATAAAGAAAGCGTAGCTCATTACGACGCTCCAAGATAGAGCATTGACATGGTTTATGAAGTATTCAAATAATCAGATTAGAACATTTGCAGGTATTAAAGCAGCACTGATAAGAGAATTTAAGAACCCGAAGTCTGAGTCACAATGCATCACTGAGTTAAAAGAAATTAAATAGAAACATACTGAGTCTGTTTGGGAATTTGATAAGAGATTTAAGGAATTGTTGGATCAAGTGAGGTTTGAAATAGCTCTGCAACAACATCAAGAATGGTTTATAGCTGCGCTGTTACCACGTATCAGATTGCCATTGATGCAAAAATAGGTAACAAGTCAAATCGAAGCTCTACAAATTGCGATGAAGTTGGAAGCTTCGCCTATAGGAGATACTAAAGTAGGTATGCAATTGATTCAGAGTCAGTTGGTGAACCTAACCTTGCATATACAAGATATCAATAAAAACAAAGAAGTTAGAGAAGAAGCATGGTGTACAAAGTGCAAATCGAAGGGCCTTTCTAAAGAACAATGTCATATCTTTAGGGATTACATGGCTAGTGGGGCACCAAATCCATTAAATGCAGGATCCAACATGTGGTATGAGATATGCAAGACTAAAGGCCAATATCGCTCATAAGATCGTTACTTGTTATAGAAATATGTGCAGACTCCAATGAATCTATATTGCAAATTCTGTAAATCAGTAGGACATGATGAGAATAATTGTCGAGCTTATGAACTAATGATGGAGCGTAGTGCTAACACTTATAGAATGCAAGAAGAAGAACATGGAAATGAAGGTAGTGGACATCATGGTGGTATAGGAGGCTACCAAGGAAGAGGTCAAGGTGCTAGAGCTGGTCGAGGACATGGACAAATAATTTGCTATAACTGCGGCCAGGTTGGTCATTTTGCAAGAGATTGTCAGAACCATATAATGACATGTAAGTAATGTAAATCCTTTGACCATGTAATTGAAGAATGCCCTTTACTTATGACAAAGATGCAAGAAAAAAGGATTAGTAGCCAACACAAACTATTCAAATGATGACTGCTGAAAGGAGGATTGGCAAACCTCGAATTAGTATTGTCACTAGAAGTGGAGCTGTGACTGGAAGTGATAAAGAATATGAGAAGAAGAATCTAAAAGTACATGGGTTAGAAAAACTGTCGAGAAAGCTCATGTTTTTTATATTTAGAAGGAAAAAGAAGCGTTTATGGAAGCAAAGCGAAGCTTTATGAATGATGGATCTTCTACCTCTAATGTGTAGCCAAAGCAGAGAACTAGTTGCGATGTGTCATCAACTTCGACATAGAATCAAGCTTTGACACAGAACCAAGCTTCAACACAGGATTGAGCTCCAACACAAGACTAGGATTCAACAAATCAAGTAGGTATTTTAAAGTCTTTTATGCAGACTTGTATGAAATTATTAAGAGATCAAAAGGTTATAGAAGGGCTTCAGGAGTTGATAGATTCTTGTGCATCCAAAGAAGCACTCTGAAGTGAGATGCGTGCAATCAATAATTTGCATTGACAAAAGAGAACTGGAAATTACAGAGCTTAAACGAGCAATATAGAGCCATACAAACTATCACCATGCCATCCATAATATAGTTATAGTTTCCAGCATAATTCAAATTCATCAACCAAACACAATTACTAAGACTAGAGTGGGTTGCAAACCTGACGCGGGGCTAAGCCCCTCACCCATCAAACCCTCTGCACAACGACCCTTTACAAGATGCTCAGACACTGGAATTCAAACCCAAGTTAACCGAAGCCACCTTCAATTACTTGACGTAACTCCATAAACTCTCCCAATCTCTAAATGAGTACAACCCTTGCCAAGATTCCCAACCCAGGAAGTTTGAGACTAGAGGACTAGACCGACCTGAGACTTGGCCGACATGGCTTCGCTGCCTTCCCCCAGCCACCAGATGGCATATCTGGGGTTTCTTGAGCCCTTGGCTCTCTCTTAACCGATGCTGGATGAAAAACCCCCCAAGCTCTGCAGAGCTAACCCCTGTCCACTCTGCCAGCCCCTTGGGAGGGGGACTCACTAGCCCAACACTCAAATCCCTCTACCATGCACGTGCCCATCAGAGACAAACATATCCCAAATTCTATAGACACAGAAACATGCAAGACAATTGACACTAACCCGACTTGGAGCTCAGTGAGGCCATGCCTCGAGTCACTCCAAAACCCGTCACCCCCAGCCCAAACACAGGCAAATCATCATCACAGGGTTGCATACTTGTCGTCATTCTAACTGAATTTGCAGGGTGAAGCTTGAGTACATACTAGGATTCAATACCGAGGTTTGCGAACGTCGACTACCTCCGACTGTGAATTTCCCTTGCTCTCCACCTCCACATCACCGTTGTCACCCACACTGCTTTCATTATCCTTCGAAACAAGTTTTTGCCCTCTCCATATAGCCTTATCACTTTGTTGCTCCCATGCAATAACTCGTGCATGCTTTCCGCCACCGCTCCAAGTACTGGCTGCATGCGGAGGGTGGCGAGGACACTCCTAATTAATTGCATGGTGTCTTGGGTTCGTACACTGCACTAATACCGACTCGCACCCCAATCAGGGATTATTTTATTATTATTAATTTTAAATATCATTTATCATTACATTAAGTATAAAAAAAATTACATATTTCAACAAAATTAAAATATATATTTAAAATTTATAAAATTACAATGTTATATATATTTTTTGTAACCCA
>APFE031439202.1:16686-30040 GCA_000404065.3 Pinus taeda | reverse complement strand
TTTTGTTTTTTTTTTTCGAATATATTTTTTTAAAATTTTTATAGAATTTTGTTGGAATTGCAAATATGCATTGTGTAGTATATGTATTTAAAAACAATTTTAAATTAGAATCTTGTCAATATAATGCTAGATTATGGTGAAAAAAACTTTTTTGTTTTAAACTAGAAAGAGTATTTTGTACTAAGTTTCAAAATATGTATTTGGATCGCAACCATTTCATTAAGAATTACATCATACCTTCACCCAATGGCCATTATTTTCTTGTGTCTTCCCTTCTCAGATAAAGCTTGCCAATATAATGTTAGATTATGGTGAAACCAACCATTTTTTTTAACTAGAAAGAGTATTTTGTATTAAGTTTCAAAATATGCCTTTGGATCACAACCATTAGATCAAGAATTACATCATACCTTCAACCAAAGACCATTCTCTTTTTGTTCTTCCCTTCTCAGATAAAGGAAAGGGATAAATCCAACTTTAATCCTACCAAAACGTATTCTTAAAGCTTCCCGCGAACAAGAATAAATTTTCACAAATAGATTGCATAGAAAAACGAAAATATAATGCATGAATAAGGCTATATTATTATGGATCCTTCCATAAGTAAGTCACCAATTTTATCATTACTGGCCTTTTTTGCTTCTTATTTGAGTAAAGGAGGATTGTGAACTCCTCATAAGCATATTTGCAAAGGAAGGGCTAGAGGAGACCAAATTACTTTTATCTACTTTCTCCTTTTTGGCTGATGATTTTTTTATGACCTAATCCTTTGGTTGTGAAGATTTTGAAGAAACCTTGGCAAGGTTTGCATCCATTTTTAGAGTATCTGAGTTATTTGAATGCCCAGAAGATGCAACCACTTTTGGAATTGGGTGTAACTTAGTCTGATTGGTATACTTTTTTAGAGAGATCTCTTAATGAATTGGATTTGAAAAATTGAGATCCTAAACTTCTTCTTTTCCTTAAGCAAATTTAGAGCACCAAATCTATTATATGAAGCATAAAACTGGCTAGATTTAAGCTTGGAAGAAGGCTAAGGCTTGATGACAAGTTGGGACCCTTTTGGGGCCTATTTTTTTTCTCCTTAGAGATTTGTTGAAACCCTTATTTGTCAACTTTATTTGTAGTTGTGGTAGGCTTTGAAAATGTCAGAGGACCATTACCAAAGGGACAAGTTTTTGCAAAGTGCCCATACTCATGGCATATGATACATTTGAAGGGAACATGCTCATAATCGAGAGAATTAAGGTTACTTCATCCCTCCATTTCTATTTGAATATCCTTAAGGAGTCATTTATCGAGTTCAATCTCCACATAGATTCTTGCACAAGTGTAAACATTATCTTTCGTCTCTACATGAGATATATACATACCCAACTTATTTCCAATTGCTTTGAGAGTATCTTCACTCCATAAAAAAATGGGAAGTTGTGGAAGCCTCACCCAAACCAGGGCTGAAGAAAATTCCATGTCCATATTGAAGTTAAGGGTTCAATGAGATAGAAATAGACCCTTAATACCCATAAAGAAAGGGCCAGATATGAAAATCTAGTCCCTAGCTTCTGTATTTTAAAAAATAAAGATAATATAAAAACCTTTTTCACAGTAAAACATGGAAGTTAGAACCAACTCCGCCCAATTTTTAGAAGTCCATTTAGAAATAGAGGATGGGATGGGAAAAGTCCAGTGAACTTACCAATCAAACCTTTCTCCTTCAAAATGGGAATGCTTTGAGTTGCCTGGTAAGAGCTTAAAACAAGTTTGGGAATGACATCCACCTTTTTGGGCACATTTGGAATCAATTTTTGCCATAGATGCAGACCTGGGGAGGTTGTCCAATTGCAAAGAGTTCCCATTGCATAAAAATAAATGCCACATACAGATTAAAAACTTGGATGAGCATATCTCCTGAACATGCATGAACTGCACTCCAAGACTCTTGGCAAACCCTCAGATTTGTCACCCTTGCATAGAGAACACTCAAAGAGGCCACCAAGCAAGAGCTATACGCAAGCAAAACTTGTTGCACCAATAACAGTACCAGTGGCATGAACTGTCTCACAAATTGGTGGCAGAACTCACTCAAATGGAAAAATGATCACCGATTTACAGTAGGGCAGGCTCCAGGCCTCTTCAACAAAAGGTTTGCGACAACTAGGGAAACCCTAGTCGCTACTACACAGGCCAACACTCCTCCATTCCCTCGACCATTTTTTTAAGACATAAGAAAATTAGTTTTCAATTATATAAAACTAATGAAAAAGACCAAAACATAGAATAAGTAAATTGTGCCCCATAAAAACAGAGAGATTATCACTTTCACATCAAAAATATTTTTGAGTGGTTTTTATACGAAATTTTAAACTAATTAATTTTATTTGCAAATTTTAAATATAGTTAATATATTGAAATAATTTAAAAGGCAGATCAGTTTTGATTTGTTGATTTTTTTTCTCAATTTAATAGAAATTTTGTGAAAATTTTGATCACTCTATGATACAAAACTTTATCTTTAAAAAGTATGTTCACGGTCACACTCCTAATGTTTCGACCACTTCATATTTTCACGAAGCTAAAGCGTTTATGTGTGCAGGATTCTCACAACAAAACTTTGACTCAGATTCAAGGCTCTCCAAACTCAAATGCCCTAAATGAATCATGCTCTCATTCTTTTATAATTCTAAAATAAGGTAACTAGTAACTTAAAACTTACACTAGTTGGTGAAAAGTATTGGCATGTAGGCCATTTCCAAACACATTGATGGATTTGGGCAAGTGGAGACAACCACTTGTATCTCATCTCTTGGAGGCAAAACCATATAGGGACCAAATTCGACAAATATACAATATACTTCTTATGTATAAATATTATGTACAATATGTTAAGATTCATTTGGAAAAGATCATAGATATGTTGACACATTTGGGACCAAATTTGACAAATGTACAATATAATTATTATGTATAAAGGTTACCTTGTAATAGGCAATTGGAAACGTAGATAAAAAGAGTTATCGAGGAAAGCAAATCTTGAACTTGGTATTAACTCACATGGACAAAACACAACTCCATGCCTTCAATAGTTCCTTTTATCCTCAACAAACAACATCTCAACAACTTGATTCTTTACATCTCAACCTCTTTAACTAATTTTAAATTTAATTTAAGCAAGCAAATATATAACAAACATGAAACTGGTTCTGACACTAAGTATTGTACCCAGGAAACTAAAAAGCTTAGATCTTATATTAACAAACTAGCATAAGTTACATATGAGTAAGAGACTCAAAATCACACTCCCCATATTTTCACCACTTTAAGTTTCATAAAACTAAAGTGTCTCTCTACACATAATTCCCAAAACACGACTCTAAAACTTAAACTCAAGACTCACCAAACTAAAATGCCCCAAATAAATCTTGCTCTCTTCCTTTTTTTTTGTTGACAAGATCGGCTACTGATATATTATAAAACAACAACAGGGGGACTAGGTCCTAATACATATGAAGAGAGAAGGTCAGTAAGGGAGGAGCAAAATGGGAACGCAGTCCCGTCCTCCAAATCACTGGTCATGCTTCTTAAAATTTGAAATACATAACGACTATATTGTTGAACAAAGTGTCCTAACAGTAAACAAAAATTACATAGCATAGGTAATTATCAAAGTGGTCACCAAAACTGATTAACAGAATCCTCAGGAGGTTTGTCTTTCTTGTTGTTGATCTTGGTCGAGGCTTCGCCATGCTCGCTTTGATTCAGTGTCTTTATGAAGCTTACTGCTTCTTCCAGATGTTGACATTTTTCTTTTAGTCCTTCGATTTCTGCTTTCTGCTTCTTGAACTTTTTCTTCTTGGATTTATTTTCAGACTCCATTTCAGCCCTGAGCTCAGTGAGAGTTTTGATGAAGCGTCCGATCATGAAGCAGTTTGCCTTGCAGAGCGCGCAACTATTGTTGTTCTTGATCTGTTCCAAAGGATTGTTAGGCATATTGGAAATAGGGGGGAGCTCTTCTTATCCTTGATGCAGTTCTGTGCTTTAGGTCTTCTGAAAGTGGACGGGCAGAAGGCAATAGTTCTAAATATCTTGGCCAAATTTTTTCCCTTGTTCAGAAGTCTGATGCTGCTCGAGTAGTGCTTGGGGTGCAGATCTTTGCTAATGGCTGACTGGTGCTGATGCTTGAAGGTGAGAGTGCTTATGAGTGAAAGGATGAGGCAGCAGAGAAGGGTCAGCCTGTTAGGGAGATCAAATATACTTCTGGAGCCCAGAGGACCTTTGATCGGTGAGGGAGGGAAGAAACTGGGTGGATGGGAGAAGTATTGGGGGCGAGGAGTGGGATTGAACTACATAGAAAGGTGGATCACTACTGAAGGAGATTGATATGCCCTGTGCTCAAAACTAAACGTAACCACAAGAACAAGCATGAAGTTAGCAGAAAAATTGCACAGCCAAATAACCAAAGTAATGATACCTCTGTCAATGCACAGAAGGGAAAAAAAGGAGCATATGATACTCCCCAGAAGCCTCCTGTAATAGACACTGCAACTTGAAGAACTTCTGCAATCGCTGTTGAGAGACTTCTTCTTGTGAGAAAACCTGATCCCAGGCTGCTTCTTATAATAGTTGATGTGAGGTTCCTCGTGATCCTTCCTGGTGGCTGAGACATTGCGATTTGTGACCAATCTAGTTCCCCTGCACATGAAGAGACTTTTGCCCACTTCTGTCATGTCTTGAGGACGATATTTTTTTGACATGAGGATCCTCTGCTTACTGCTTTGGACGGGGAAGATTTTCCGCGCTGCTCTAGGTGGATTTTCTTTGTTTTTTTAAGTCTATCATTTGCTGGAAAATCGTGCTCTAGATCTGCATTGTACTGATTTCCTCTTTTTTCCAATGAGTGATGATTTTTCCCAGGATTTTTATTATGGGACATATCGCTAATGAAGACTGGTTATGGTATTGGTTTTTCGTAGACATCATTATTTTCTTTTGCTGTCCCAACCTCTCTGTCCACCGCCTTGTTGGCTAAGGCATCCGCTGCTTGGTTATGAACTG
Source organism: Pinus taeda (assembly GCA_000404065.3). Lineage (NCBI taxonomy): Eukaryota > Viridiplantae > Streptophyta > Pinopsida > Pinales > Pinaceae > Pinus > Pinus taeda. The sequence continues at coordinate 24,988 of APFE031439202.1, read as the reverse complement.
TTAGCACATGTTTATAAACAACTTTCCCTAACAGGTTAACATTATCATTGATTCTATGCATTATCTTATTTAAGGCTTGGTTTTTAAATTCACTTCCAGAATCCATTGCTGCTATTATAATAGTAAAGTCTCCGATAATAATTGGATCTTTGGCTTGGAGCTTTGTGAGGAGGCTAGTTCCCATTAGCAAACCATAAGCCTCTACTCTATCGTTTGACAGAGTCCCAAGCCCCCACTCGAAAGTTGAGATTGTTCCACCTTGCTGATCCAGAATTAACCTACCCGCCCCACCTCTTCCGGGGTTATTCTTTGAGGCTCCATCAAAGAAGAGTATGACGTTTTTTATTTTTATTTTTGATCCATCCCTCTACTTCCATTTCATTGCCCTGCAGCTTCCAATTTACTTGTTTGTTTCCAAAATTCTTTGGAATATAAATCCTGGCTAGGCCATCCAAGGGAATATTATTGTACCATACCTTTTCTGCATGTGTCCAGTTGGTTTGATTCGGAGGAGGCATACCTTTGGAGCTGATCATTTTCGCAATTTGGGCCCAAGTTTTAGAAAGAATAGTCCCTGAACTTGGTTTTTTGCCCTTGAAGATGCACTTGTTTCTGGCCAACCAGATGTGCCAACGGAGTGTGGAGGGGAGACACTTCCAAACACTAATGATGGTAGCCTTGTTTCGCTTTGCATGGGGATAGCTGTGAGCCCAATTTTTGAATAAAGGAGACAATTGCACAATTGGTTCAATATTCAATTCAAGGGGGCTGATAGCTTGATTCTAGCACTGTCTAGCTATGGGACAATTCAAGAAGAGACGTTGGGAGCTCCCTTCTTCAGATTGGCAAAGAACACACATTTCCGGCCCATGAATGCCCTTTTTCCTCAAATTCTCAGCAGTGAGGATCCTCCCTTTTAACAGGGTCTAAACGAAGAACTTGACTTTAGGAAGACAAACGTTCTTCCACACAGCAGGCCAGAGCCTCCAATTATCGTAGTTGCTATAATTGCGAAGGAAGTTGTAACCAGATTTGACAGTGTAGACTCCTCCGTTGGGGTCCCAAATATAAGTATCCATATTCTGTTTGTTTATCGGAGCTGAGCCACATAGAAGTGCATTCAATTCTTCCCACTGATCAGAGAGGCGATTTGGAAGAGGTGGTCTTTTCTAAGCAGTCCATCTATTTTGATCCCACTTCGAAATAGAGGATAAGGAAGATATACCCTTCTCCTCCAACCAGTCATGAAGATGATTTAGATTGTGGTTTCCTTTTAATGGGGCTACTCCCATGATTCGACCATTCCAGATGGAAGTGTTTTCTCCATTTCTAGGATTTCTTGAGAATTGATCTTTGATGTGAGGAATGATTTTTTTGATAAGCCTCCAAATTTGGGTACAAGGGTGGTCTGGGATCAGCCCATTATTCAGCGAAGACCTTTTCCCGCTGAGATATTTCCTAGCCAAGGCTTCTCCCCACCACTAATCATGACCAATAAGCATGCGCTAGACTAATTTTATGCCAAGAGCTTTGTTTGTTATGTTTGGGAGACGAATGGAGATACCTCCATATTCGAATGGAAGAGTAACTTGATCCCACCGAACCAAACTGAACTTTCTGGAGTCCTGTCTCCCCCCCCGCCAAAGGAAGCCTCTGATTATAAGCTCCATTTGCTTATGAATGCTAGCTGGAGCCAAAATTAAAGCGAACTGATAGATTGGCAAAGCCGAAAGGAGCGCTTTGATTAAGATGGTCCTACCAGCCAAGTTTAACCACATCATCCCCCAACTTGGATTTTCCCTCTTACTTTCTGATTTGTTTATTCCAGGTCTCTGTCTTAATCCCTTCTTTGGCCAATGGTAACCCCAAATATATGAAGTGGCTCCGTTTTTGCTGTACTGGGATTTTTAGTATTTGGGATATCCTTTGCATGATGTTATTTGGCACATTCCAAGTGTATATTCTGCATTTTTTATTGTTCAAAAGACCTCGAGAGACAGCTAGGAAGTCATCTAACACCTTTTTGAACCTTCTGGCAATTATACTAGATGCGCCCCCAATCAAGAGGGTGTCGTCAGCGAAGAGAGAGTGATTAATTTCTTTAACACCTCGAGCAATTCTTATGCCTGTAATCTCCCTTCTCAAATGCTGATTTTCCAGCTGTATGCTAAGTGTTTCTGCCATAATGATGTACATAAAAGGGGAGAGTGGGCATCCTTGCCTCAGTCCTTTAGTACCGTGAAAGTATCTACTGGGCCTTCCATTGATTAGTGCTGCAATCCATGGGCTGGAGATGTATGCTTCGATGATCCTAATAAACTTGTTTGAAATGCCAAACTTTTGTAGAGCTGCAACAAGAAAGTGGTGGCAAACATGGTCAAAAGTGGTAGTCATATCCAACTTTATAACCATACCTCTTTCATAGTTTTCGATGCTGCTGTGTATGGCTTCTTGGACGAGGATTACATTGTCGGTTATTTACCTTTTTGGGACGAAGCCCCCTTGGTTTTCTGAAATGATACAAGGAAGGATTTTTTTTAGACGGTTTGCCAAAATCTTGGTAGTGATTTTATATGAAGAGTTACAAAGAGAAATTGCCCTGAATCTATCAAAGGAGACCAGATTTGGCTCTTTGGGGATAAGGGTCAGCTGAGAAGTTTTCGTATTTTCCCCCACTTTGTGCATTTTGAAGACATTCTTGATCATACATACCAGATCTTTTTTATATGTCTCCCAATGGCATTTGTAGAAGGCGATGGTGAATCCATCGGGACCTGGAGTTTTTTCTGGGTGCATGCTCCAAACAGCTTCCCTTATTTCCTCCGCTATTACCTCCTTCTTGAGCTCACTGTTTTGTTGTTCACTGACTTTGTTGCTAACTTGATGAAGAAAATCAACGCTATCCACTTGCTGCTCCTCAGCGATGAGGAGGGATTTAAAGTGGTGAAACACTGCTTCTTTTATTTCCTCTCTCCCCTTGATTTCCTGCCCTTCCACATGGATTTTGTCAATTTGGTTGCCTGCACAACGAATCTTGAGATTATTATGGAAAAAGGAAATGTTCTTATCCCCAGCTTGGATCCATAGACATCTCAATTTTTGTCCAAGTTCCTCCTCTTCATTTCTATTTTGCTGATAGAGGGCCGCAAACATTTCTATTTCGTGATCTTGGTCTTGTTCAGTAACTTGCTGACTTTCTTTTTCTTTGTTCCACTTTTCCAGCTTGTCTTGCAATTCTGATTTTCGTTTCTTGTCCCTTAAAGCTTCTTCTCTGGCCCACGTTTATATTTTTTCTCTCACATTTTTGAGCTTAGTCTCCCAAACGTACTGTGGGGAGCCCAACACCTCTGCTTCCTAGCTTTCTTTGATCAAATTCCTGAAGCTATCCTTGCTGTCCCAAATTTTGCTATACTTGAATGGAATCAGACCCTGATTTTCCCACTTGTCCAGAATGAGCACAACCGGCTTATAGTCGGATGCCGAGGCATGCATGATTTTCTCTTAATGGTCGAGAAACTTGCTACAATATCTCCTGGATCAAGATTCTGTTGAGCCTTTCTTTTATGTTATGAACGCCTGTTCTTTTGTTGCTCCATGTGAATTTTCCGTTGCTGGGATGTATATCAAGCAACTTATGTTCATCAATAATACCTCTAGGACAACTCTTGACAAATCACCTATGAATATGCCTCCCAAATTTTCCTCTATATTTCGGATCAGATTTAGATCCCCTCCCATTACTAGGTTGTCAATCTGGACATCTTGTACCTCTTCTTTTAGAGACTCCCAACATAAGGCTTTGTCTCTATAATGATTTGGTGAGTAGATATTTATGACTGTATATTTGACGTTTGTATTCTTCTTTATTAGATTTGTCCTAACCCAGCTGCTATTGAGTTTTTGGCTGATAATTTTCCAGTTCCATTTTTTCCACAACACACCAATGCCTCCCGAGGCCCCGTTTGAATCTGTTGCTATTTCTTCATAATTTTTTTGAGTTGCTATCAAATTTTGAAATTCTCGGTTATTAATTTTGGTATCTTGGATCATTAAAATATCCAGCTGTTCTTGCTTTATTAAATCTCTTGTTGCGTTGAGTTTTAAGGCAAAACCCAAACCCCTTCTGTTCTAAGAGACCAACATCATTATTTACTTGGTTTATGGTGGTTCCCAGCCTTGTCCTTTGGCTGCGTTTTCTCCACACTCTCTTTTTGTTTGCCAAAGAAGGTGTCCATAGGTTGTTGAGTTCCGATAACCATGTCCTTTGCTGGAGCCTCATCTCTAAGTTACTTGTTGGTTTTCCTCCTGGCTTTTTTTGGCTATTCCAGAGCATTGGTTGTTTCTTTGACTTTGTTTCTGGTGAGGATTCTATCAATTGAGGGTGGGGGAGGCGAGAAGTTGGGGGTTGGGGAGGAAGCATTGGAATTAGTATTGAGCTGGGGAGGGGAGTGAGGAGATGTAGGATCATCTTCAAGGATTAGAAGACGGTTCGACTGGAGGAGTCGGGATGATGAGGGGGTGAGAGGAAGTAGCAGTATTTTCATTTGCTTGAGGAGGGTTTTGGGTATTTTGTTTATTACTAGTTTTCTTCCTTTTCACTTGTTCCCAATTATTTTCTTGGGTTACTGCATTTTCAACTGTCTCCACATCCTTAAGTTTGCTACATCTATTACCAAAATGACCATACTCGTGACATACCTTGCATTTGAAGGGGATTTGCTCGTAGTCCAGTCTCTGGATGTGCGTCCACTGATCCACCCTGAGTTTGATTGCCTCCAGAAGCCCTTTTCCCAAATCTACTTCCACGTAGATCCTCGCGCAATCGTGCATGTTGTCTTTTGGTTCACATCTATCAATATACTTGCCCACCATGTTCCCTATAGCTTTGACTGGTTTGTCCCCCCAGCATTGAAGGGGGAGATGCGACAACCTAACCCAAACTAGCACTGCGTTTGGGATGTCCATCTCAGGATCAAAGTCCGAAGACCACCTGTTCAAATATAGGCCTCTTGAATCCATGAAATATGGTCCATTCCTAAAAATAAGGTTCCTATCTTCTTTAGATTCAAATAAAAATCTGTAGTAGTCCCTTCCACAGAACTTGATTGCAATTTTCCCTTGTATATTAGCGCTCCAGTTTCTCTGCACCCATTTTTGAATTGTTTTGGGGGAGGGCCACAGACCTGTGAATTGTCCAACCAGACCCCGTTCAGCCAGAGAAATGATTGCTTTTCGAGGTAAAATAGGAGGTAAGGATATTTTAGGAATGTCATCTAGTTTTTTGACAAATTTACTTGCAACTGGCCTGGCTTTTGGAACTCCATGATCAGTTATTAAGGAGGCAAAAGCTTCTTCGTGGTTTGGTTCTTCATTCAGAGAAGGAGAGCTGTCCCCCGTCTGATGAGGCATTGGGCAGAGGAGAGCTCAACAACAAAAGGTTGCTGAGCCCGGAGCAAGAAGCAGAGGTCATCGTGAAAGGAACCCGCCACTAGGAAGCTAGAGGGGAGGGAGGTAGCCCGACAGCAGTAGGCTGCCAAGCAGGGCTGCTGCAGGAGGCAGCGCGGAAGGCAAAGGTGCAGGCTAGGTCACAGGCACGCAACAACAATTCGATTTCATCAAAAATATGACTATACTTAGTCCTAATAATTTTGGTTGCTCTCTTCTTTTTATAATCCTAAAAATTAATAATTAATAACTCAAAACTTACATTAAGAAATTAATAGTATTAACCTTTAGCCCAATGTTAAATATGTTGATAGATTTGAACAAGAAAAAACAGTGACTTATTATCTCATTACCTAAAGGCAAAACCATATAAACCCTAAATATAACAAATAAACAATATACTTAAAAATTTTAATCCAATTAAAAAAATATATATATTATTGAATTTCAAAAAATCAAATAAATTAAAATAAAACTTTAACCATATTTTCTTTTGCCACAATGTCCTCTTAACATGTTCCACTTTTATTTGAGTGTCACGGCCGAAAGAACAAATGAGAAGATGCCACAAAGGTTCGAAACAACTTTGAACTTTGAAGGAGAATATAATGGGATATGCACATAGGACAAATGCTTTGATATTTGTAAAAGAAAATTCCATGTTCCTCAAATTATGTTTGACCATCTCATATTTTTCTCCCACACGTAGAATCTTAAAAAAAATACAAATATAATATTTATACTTTTCCTCGGATTCGAGGCAGCATACTTCTCCAAATTATAAGGCCATTTGTTAAGTTTCCTCGGATTCGAGGTAACATACTTTTCCAAATAATACGGCCATTGCTTAATCACGTCAATTTCAATGGAAATTGTATTCAATTTATGGATGTTTTATAGTTATGGTTATGTATGGTATTAGTGCGTGCTTAGTTATGGTTATGTATGGTATTAGTGTGTGTTTAGTTTAATGAGGTGGGGGAGTTGTTTGGAAAGTTAGAAAAATTTTAGTTATATTTAGAGAAAATTGGACTAGGATTTTTTGTAAATTCAAGTTATAGTTGTTAAACTTCAAAATTTTAAGTGTTTTAGATGTTTTTGATGGTGCCGTATCCATTTCCACCATAAAAAACACGATTCAAACACTGTCTCTACAAGATTTTTTGAATTTTTTTTGCCCAGATTTCGGCCACTTTTGGCCGTCCAGGCAATTCCTCTGCCTCGTTAAATGACTCCATTAATGCGTAGATGCGTAGATTTTAATAAAAAATATAATAATAATTCAATTGTAAGGTTATAGTTGAGTTAAATATCAATTTGGTATATGATATATGTTTTTTTTCTTAATTTATATTTATATAATATTTTGATTCTCAAAATTTATATAAATATATATTTATTTTATATTTGAATATATATATAATTTTAAAATATATTTATTATAAATATAAATGAATGTAGTTTAATTTATAGATGAAATTATTTTTTTACAATATTTTGTTGGTTAATTTTAATTAAAATTTGGCAAAGAATTTTTAAAACTCGAGTTTGAGCTATTTAATTTGTAAAATTCAAGTGCTCCTTATAGATGAAATGATATTTTTTACAACATTTTTTCTAGCTAGTTTTAATCAAATTCGGGCAAAGATTTTTTAAAACTTGAGTTTAAGCTATTTAATCTGTAAAATTCAAGTGCCCTAGGGGTTTTTGAGGGTGTTCAATCTATTTTTTATGCATTCAAAAATGTATTTTAAATAACAAAAAATCACATTCTTGCTTGAAAATGTATTGGCCAATTCTTGTAGAAAAAACCATTTTGTTTATAAATTAAACTACAACAACCATCCATATATATATATATATATATATATATATATATATATATAATGTAAAAAAATCATTTCTCCTTTCCATAATTTTTTTTTAATAATAATGGTAAGAAAAGTGAAATGTAATAAAAATGGTAGGAAAAGTTGAATATGATAATGTAAAATAATCATGTTTTTGGAAAAAAGAAAACATTGCAGCGATTTTGGGTTCTCTAAATTTTTATAAGTGATATGATGGATGTTGATAGTGTATGATAGATGTTGATAGTGTTGATAGTATATGTGTATTCCTCATATGGAATAGACAACATTGTACCTTAAAAAGAAAGACTCTAATTATAAGAAAATAACTCCATTGTATTGTAATAAAATAATAAATATAGGGGTGACAAAAGTGGGAGGGGTGATATATTGCCTCGAAGGACGTGAAGAGATAATATTCGCTTGGGGTTTAGGCACAACTACAAACAATAGAGCGGTGATATATTGCCTCGAAGAACATGAAGAGATAATATTTGCTTGGGGTTTGGGCACAACTACAAACAATATAGCTAAATTTCTAGCTCTGTGGAAAGGCCTGGATATTGCTAGGAATATGGGTATAAGAAAACTTAAAATTCTAGAGGATTTGATGATTGTTGTTAGAATGATCACCAAGGCTCTATAGCCTAAAGATTCTTTATTTTCTCCTATGGTGAGTGTTACACAGTAAAATGTCACTGCCATCATGTCAGTCTCCCTACTGTGCCATAAAGTCACATTCACCTTGACCATGCTCTCTAAAATGGCTAAAAACCCTCTTTGCCTAAGTTAATTGAATCATCGCGTCTGTTCATTAAATAACCGCGCTGACTGGCGGGGGATAATGTAACTGCTGCGCTGCCAGCGCGGAAGCACACGTGTTTTCCGCGCTGGTCCAATTTCACGGACAGCGCACCCTCCGCTTGTATCATTGAGCGCTGACCAGACCTCTTCTATAATTGATTTGCGATGCCAGCGCGCCAGCCCAGTTTTGCACCCGCGCTGAT
>APFE031439195.1:267883-280204 GCA_000404065.3 Pinus taeda | reverse complement strand
TGGGCTATTTGAGGTGATTTGTAAAAATGTACTATGATACAAAATATTTGCCCACTAAAAATTTAAAACCCCTTAATTTCGCCAAAGGGCGAACATTCGCCCCTAAAATTTTCTATGATTCCAGGTGGGTGTGGCTAAAAACAATGAGGTTGTACTTTCAACCTTCTGCTCATAGCAGGTTTCCCACCAGTCCTTGATGTGGGGGGTGCTTTGAGTAGAGGAAAAGTATTATTTTCCCATCCGGAAAAATCATGAACAGAAAATACCCTTCTAGTAGATTTAACCATTTATCTATAGCATCTGCATCTATTTGACCCTCAAATGTGGGAATTTCAAAGCTAAATTGTACCTTAAGGGGTGAATCACCTCCAAAGTAGCTAATGGAAGTATATGTGTCGCCCTAGGGTAGCCGCTAAAGGATTTGGGTAAATTTGTCCATCATCGAGCTCCTTTGTCACTCAAGGTCCTCTTCAAGCAAGATTTTGATAGGATCTCCTGCCCCCTCATATTTCTTTTCATCTTCCCTGGGAGGTCATCAGGATTTGGGAGGCTCATCTTGCAAATGTTCGACCTGTTCAAGCCATAACTCCTTATATCCCAACTTCGTTGGGGACATGCAAAGAAAAATAGAGAAAGAGAAGACTGCTCTGATACCAATGATCGAGATTTAAACAGGAACACAACAAATTACAGATATAACCATAAATATAGAGATGCAGCAAAAATAATACTTCATTTCATTAATGTAAAATACTAAAATATGCCTAGTAATAGAAATGGAAATAAACCAGCTTGGGTGATGGTATCTTATCCCTGAGAAAAGATGTGGTGGCTACATGCCTTTGAACTGCCTTACAATGAGGCTCAAGGACCTTTTTATTATTGAAAAATAAGAGAAAACCATAAACAGTCAAAACCCTAACCCAAGGAGTTGTAATGCCAAGAGTTTATGGGCCCCATTGGGGTTAGTTAGATAACCAACTTCTCGGGATCATGACTTGGTCATATTATCTTCATTTGACACACATGATACCCCGTTGGTGAGATCTCCCCGAGGACTATGATGGAAAAGTTGATTTTATTAAAAAATCATTAGTAGTAGATTGCCAAAAAAATGTCATTTAGGGCCTCAAAATTGTTATAGTAGTTTAGGACCCGAAAAACTTCTAAAAATAGTAAACAATGCTAAAATTAAGGAAACCAAAAAACTAAAAGAAATAATGGTGGGGGTCCAAGTCGAATTGGCAGGTGGACACCAATATCCACCTAGATCACTCCCATAGTTTGACCATCTGATGCAGATCTTCTGATAGAAATATATTTGTTAAAAAGGAGTTGTCCCAACACATCTCGTTCCCCTTCTACCTGTAACATTGGTTTCAATCAATTTTATGAGAGATTTTAGATGCATAAACTCAACTATGTTTACCACAATTAATATCATAATTTGAGATACAATACTACTATTTAAGTAGCTACAACTTATATTTCTCGTCATTTATTTTATTTGAAGAAATGCATTTTCTTCCCCTGCTTTCTTCCAAGCCTTTGTGTTCTTGTGGAACACTTGCCTCTTGTTGTTTCTCTGGATACAACAAGTGAACTCGAACATTTGCCAAAACAATATGTACAAAATATCATATCACGTTAGCTCACACATAACCATCAAAATCATTTATACCCATCAATTATAGATCACATGTAATCCTCATAGGTGAAGCTCATACTAACATGTATATAAAAGTGAAATAAAACATTGATACTTATCCTTAAATCACTTCTTAGCTTCCTTCTTCTGTACGCAGTCTAGGTTGGTTGGCATACTAGACAATCAAGCAGTGTCTTCATGTGTACCTACACAGTGTGTATTACACACACAGCTAAACATGTAATATATTATTATGCAATACATGTATTCATACTAGTACCATATGTACTGCTTGTACATAGTAGCATCTGTACCACTGGTATACCATACCAATGTCCATAGCATTGCCTCCGTGAAATATACTTCATCCACATGTTTCTAACCATGTTAGTACTATCCAAAAAATCCCTTCATTTATTTATATTACCTTTAGGTAAGTGGAACAAATTGTGCTCAATTTTTCTATAGGAGAATAAGGAATTTCGTGCACCTATTCATCTTCTCCAACCAGTGAAATTTTTTATGTCAAAGTATTCAAGTGATTTTTTTAGAAATTCATTTTTCTTGTGTCTTGTGGTTGCAGTACAATGTCAGAGAATAAATCATGCATACTACAACTTTATCGTACCCATAACTTTGAGTTTTGGGGTTAAATCTATCATTTAGACAAGGTTTTAACAATAACAGCATATGACTTCCGCTTAATCATACTATGATTTTCTTATATAATCACACATATGATATTTTTACACCTCAACCTCTTATTGTCCATGAATAATTCAATGTAGGTATAACCTCATTTCCCCTTCATGAGTTATAAATGAAAGTTTCAATGTTTTCAATTCCACACCCTTTATGATTTTATGCACTATGTGAATGAGGGTGTGATCCTAGAGTATTTACATGTTAAAACATAATTTTAACATTAAATAACCCTTAGACAAAGAGACATTATCATTTTTATTAACATGAATTCCCACGTGGTTTATGCAAAAATTCTTATGTTTTCCTATTCAACCCAAAGAACATTATCAATGGCATATGTCAAGAAAACTTCCCTTTATTGCTTGGTAGGAATTAGTGATACAAAATATGTACATCAATTTGTATATTGTCAAATCTATTTGAATAGAATTTTGGATAGAATTTTATCGAACCAATTGTATACATGATCTTGATTACCGGTATCATTTAGTCATCAATATAGTGAAGTCATCATATTAATTTAGAAATGATCTAATACATACCTTGTTATCCTCTCTCTTATCTTACTTGATGCATGTGTTATTTTACTACTAACATAACATCCTTAGATCATCATAAGCCGTAATTATGTGAAACCTTTTTGGTTTATCAAGCATTTTCCTATTAATTTAGACCATCATGTTCTGAATCTAGTGTACCATTCTTGTTACTCGTTATGATGCTTTGAATTTCTCTAATGCATCAAGCACCATCATATCTAATCTGCAAGTATACTTTACTTAGCTAAGTAGAAACCTACTGATAATTATTCCCTCATCACTTTTTATCGAAAAGTATACTTTTAAGATCTTCTATCCTTCTATTCAAAGCATATTTCTTAATGATTCTTCTCAGTGAGATATTCACTGAACCCCATTTGTATCTAGATGTATATGTTCATTAAGATTGTGGAGTTTGTGGTTGCCCATTCTAAGTCATATTAGAAATTTGAGTCGTCTTTTGAGAATGTACTCATAATCTTAATATTGTCTTTCTACTATCAACCAAGAAGCACCAAGAATCGTTTTTACCTCTAATTATGTATTTACTCTAGAGGTAATTTTGGTGTCAGTCCCATTGACCTTATTATCCTACCATTATTAATGTATGATGCATTATTTAATATGCATAAAGTATGTCGTATTGTATTTGTGCACACACTTCACACTCTTCTCCCTAGTTTAGGTTAGATTGGAGTGTACTTTATGCCTCTTGCATATACCAGTTATGATATTTCTTTACTTAATAGGAAATTGTAGGTTCCAAACTATGCATGTTTAATTAATTATGCATAATAACATGGTAACGTTTTGTTCCCTTAATTACTATGTATTTGGAGAATTTTCTTATTAAAATGTTTCATCATTTGACATAGCATATCCAAAGTGAATTACATCATTACCTACACGTGCATTGATCAACACAACAACATTAAATCTAAAGACAATTTTTAAGATCGTTAGTCTCATACTATATACAAAGACATGTCTTTCATATGTCATCCTTTCTTAGGGTCTTTTAAGCATAGCTTTATTTCCTTAATTAGATCCCATATAACTTATATTTTGATTTTGTTATGGCTAGAATAATGTGATGACTATATCACAAAATTTCATCAAAATTTTAATCCAATACCCATACTTTTACTTTGTTCTCTACTAACCATGTATTCATTTTAGTAATTGTGCTAAGAATGAAATTTTTAGGTTTCCACACAAGATTGGTTACAATAGGCTATAGCCACTAGCAGATTAGCACCCCATTTTGTAGTTCCTGTATTTTCAAACTTGAAAATAGGCATTTAGTAGCACATGCATATGAGAGCAAATAAGTTTTACACATTAAAAATAATATTATGTTGCAACCCATAACTCGTTATTTTCAAGCCCAATGGGGCATCAAGAGAGACACTTTAATATTGTGACCTTGAATCTGTAGAATATTAATCAACAATGGAAGCATATAAACATCTTTTACTTTTCTCATGTTTAATATGTATCAACATGATTCAACCATTTTCACTCAACATTGTTAAATGAAGGATCAATGTTCTTCTAGAATAGGATTCTACATATTTCCAATAACTATAGTTCTTCTTTCGATAAAAAAAATGCAATATTTCTTAATCAACATGAAAAAAAGATTTGTTCATTCCATATCCCTTTTTAGAATGTCGGCCATATTAATTTATACATGCAACATTGGTTAGTCACACAAAATTATGCAAGTTTCCATGCACGTTATTTTTTTTCCATGCCCTTTGTTTAAGAACAAATAAAGGTAACCCAACTTATAAAATTATTCTATTCCCTTTGCATTGTATCACACTAAAATATATAATCAAATTTATTTTTTTAATTTTTTAATTTTTTATATTTTTAAAGAAAAGAACTCTGAGTCTCAATGGTTTTGTTTAATAATCAAATCCCTAAGGTTATTAAAAGAGGTAGAATACATATTATTTATTTGATAAATAACTGTCAAATCTTACCTCCTACAGCAACAGATTCGAGGGTATATAATGGGTTCATCGAGCTTTCAAGCAACAACATCTTCAATTACATCCTCAATAAAATAAATTCACTTTCTTATTGTTCTCTGGATAGCCCATCTGCACTTATCTATTATTGTTAACATATTTTTCATTATTTAATATTATTACTATCCTTTTAAATCTGAAGAAATGTCTCATGTTCCAAACAGGAAGAGAATCTAGAGTGACCTCTCGTTTCGACAGAAATCTGTATATAACAACCCGTCCTTGAATGCACCATATTTCCAAGCTGTGAAATCTCAAAACAACACTCAACACATCTCGTCAAAACAATTGAAGTGAATACATGAAAATTCCCGACATAATTGCGAAAGTATTTTATGGGGTTTGGCATAGTTTAGATACTCCATCTACAAGGTGATGAGCACCAGTATTGCAACAAGAATGTTGCAACTTCTGGGGCTAGTAACTTTTCTTTATCAACCTAGGGTTCATACAAACTTGGAGGTGATAGTGTTGTATACACAAGCATATGTGATGGGTCCACTCTTTTTCATTACTAAGTTGGTGATAGACCACTATGGTTTCTCAAACCATCCTTCTATTGATTTAGAAGCTTGATTACCAATGACAAAAGGGGAAATTTGCACTACTGAAATCTTGTCTACTGTAGTAAGGAAAGATTGAAATCAAATGCTTAAACACACCACTCATCTAACTAATTGCTAAGAGGCTTTGCTTCAAAAGAATGCTAAGTTAACATGTGTGTAATCCTACTGTCCTAGGAATGAAATCTAAAATAACCAAACACTCTACTAATGTGCATGTAAATGAACACAATAACTCTTTTTCCCTTTTTTTCCCTTTTTTTGTGAAAAATATGAATGCTAAATCCTCTTTGTGATGTGGAAGGTGGGTTAGAGATGGCAGTGAAAGGTCATATGGCTTTGGAGGCAAGCAGGGGTCTTCTCCTATCTTTCTAGATGATTTTCCACAATTCGACCTCAAAACGAGCCGCTACGAGTCATCTTATAGGATGTATTAATGTCCTACAGGATGTCATAATGCTCCTACAAGGTCCCTATATTCCTACGAGATCCAACCAAGAGCAAGAGGAATGATTTGGAAGGTGGTGTACGGTTTAGGGAAGGTGAATAGTGGGAGAAATAAGGCAAGAGAGTGGCTGGGAATTCTCCAGAGCTCAAAACGAAGTTTGTAAGATGGTTGGATCTGCTAAACAACCCTGGAAAGTTGTTCTTCTGGAAAGATGAATTGGTTGAGGAACTTAGTGGATTAGATATTGTTGCACTATTCAAGCTCTTGCACTGTATCAATCACTAGCACTTATCCATGAATCATCTCAAATAAGAAAGATTTTCAATCAACTTCAGAAAACAAAATTTCATTATCTAGTTGCATAGTTCATGCATGGAAATCATTTAAAATTAATGTGAAACACTATGAGATCTAACATGACGATGAACATATCAGAAATGACAATTGAATCATATTCTTGAAAAATGACAAAATGCTAGCCTAAGTAGTAGAAAACCCTAAATTCCATAAGAAATCTGAATTCTATCTTTTTGGGGCTGCATAGGAGTTCTTTCCTCAAAGAATTGTCCTTGAAGGAAGGAGTGAGGCCAAACCTACCTATAATAAGCTTTTTTGTATTCCTTTATCTTTCTAAGCTACTGCTACAACAATGCACAAATGGAAGAAAACTAATCAAATTCACAACTACCTGCAACAAAATAATGCTAAAACCAATTCAACCATTAATCTATGGAATCAGCAAAGCAGACAAGTACAAGAAGATGATATTTTGTTGCTAGGGTTGGGCCCTAACCCAAGAGCTTCTGTCCTCGGAGTCAACTTGGTGTTCGATCAAGGAAATGCTCATTCTCATTATCATATCAAAAAAATTACATAACAATGCCTTCCACAAGTCTTGACCTTGAAAATGCTTAGTGCTCTTACATAAAAAAATTTGAATCCTACTGAGCCTCTAGGCCTCCTTATTTATACAACTGAAGTCTCCAATGTCTTCCTTAAATCTAGGGAGGTTTGGCTCCCAATCTCAATATGAGCTGGCTCGACTGCCTTTTGGTCTTCACATCTTGGCTGCTTGTAACTCTGAGCTAGTGTGATTTGATGAAGGAATATTCGAATGAGTGAGGATTAAATGAGAAGGATCTATCTCCTACAATATCTCCTCCTTGTCTGATTTGAGTTTATGCCCTTAATTAGTAGAAATTTCCATGATTTGCTCTCAAAAACCTACAATCAATGCACATTAGACCACTAGACATAACATCTTACTTTTACTCATCTCATTAAGTAAAATATGATTAAAATATGTAAGGAATTATGAGAAGAGTTGATTTTAATAAGCTTGGAGGTTTATTAATGTCCATGTAGTTACCCATTGATGAGGCTCATCATCACCCCCTACTAAAAGTGTTTCTCATCCTCCGAGAAACTTAATATCCATGTCCTTCATTGCTCTGGTGGGCTCCCTAACATCCCATGCTTCTATTATAGTTTCTTCTTCCTGTGAATAAAATCTTGCCTTCCTCTCTACTTCTTCCCATTGCTTTCTTTCTTCCTCTTCTTTCCTTCCTTCCAAAATTCCTAAGAGTGATTGTGGACTAAGTCTCAAGCCAATCCAATTGACTTTTAGCCTTTGTAGAGCTTGCTTGTACATGGGTGTTTAGTTTAGTGCCTCTCTTATTCTCTGAGGAGAATGGTATTCTATGATCTTCAGTTTGTAGGTCAAGGTGTTCCATATCCTTTGGTAAGCTTTCATGTTGTCATCTCCTAACAACCTGAATATATCTTCAAAGTGTGTGACCGCTTGCTCTTTGGCAGCAAGGTACCTAGGTGCAAGCTTAGGATCATTTTCAATTAGGTTGTGGGTGTTGATGATTGCCATTGGGTTATAATGCTCCGCTCTTATCATGAGAGGTTATCTCTCTTCTCTTACCATTACCTTCTTCATCTCTGTAGCTCTTTCCTCCTCATGATTCATCCACAATGCTAAGGACATCAATTACAAGTCCTCTAGTTTGCAAATTGGGTCCCACACATTCAAATCTGTCAAGGCCAAGTTGTGTAGGTAAAACTTAGACATTTTTCCTCTATCTTCTAGGGTGCTTTGATCACAGAGATCAATGAATTTTATTTATTCTTGGAAAGGCATAATACCTCTCTGTGCTAAAGTCTTAATTTGGAATTATAGTCATTGTTCCTTAAGATACAAGTCATAAGACTTTGTTGGCATGCTGCACTGGATTACCTCTAAGGATAAATTGGCCATAGCTGCCAACTGGCTTTCCCTTTCTTGTAACTATCGTCTTAGCCATGAATTCTCTACTTCCAACTGAGATTTCAACACTGCCTCTCTATCCCTTATGCTACTTAGTTCTCTAGCCATCTCCTTTACTTTCTCCTCCATGTGGCTTACATCCTCGACTCCTTTAGATTTGGCAATTTGCATCCAACTGTGTGTTCTTTCCCTTTCTTTTTCAAGATCAAAGAATAAGGGGATGGAAAATTTATGTGTGATGACCCTACCCCCCTCAATGAACCTGTAGTAAGAGTTGAGGTTTGGTTGTAGACTAGGCTCTCTCACTTCTGGGTCTTCCTTTTTTACTTCTTGCTGAGTGATACCTTCTTGGTCCATTTTATGAGTTTCCTGTAGGTTTAGCAGAGTTTCCTGTAGGATGGAATTTTCTTCCTGTAGGTCATTCCGTGTCTCTTGTAGGAAACCTTTTCCCTTTGATGAAGTATACCTTATGACAGGTCTCCTAACATAAGTGATGGGAGATTTGGAAGAGGCTTGTCTTGATGATCCTTCTACCTGATTTTTCTCAAGAGGAGCTACCTTTTCTTGTTTCTTTGGTGAGTCTTCAATGAAAATAGGGATTTTTGTGGGTGTTTGACGTATTCTTTTCTTGATCCATGATATTTTTATTGTCCTAAAGTACAATGGTGTTTGTCTCTGCCTCTTCCCTTTTGGCTTGATAGGTGTCCTTAGGGATGTAAGAGTAGTTGCTGCCTCTTTCTCAGTGGGTTTTGGGGATTCCCTTTGTGGTTCTTCCCCTTCTTTTCCTTGACTAGTAGACCTCTATTCTTCCTTGCCTTTTTCTTTCTCTATTCCATTCTCCTTCTCATCCTTATCTTTCTCTTCCTCTTCTTGCTCTAGTTCCTCACTCATTTCATCTGTTTCTTCTTTTGTTTCTTCTTCTATCTCTTCTTAAGTTTCCTCTTCCTTTTCCTCATATTTTTCCTCCTCTATTTCCTCTTCATTTTCTCCCTCTATTTCTTCATTCCTCTCACTAGCAGTGGGATTTTTTCATATTCAAGTGCTTGAGTTCCCCCCCTTCCTGCATGTCTCTGGAAGTGGTCCATGTCATAGGGAGTCTTAGGTTGTGTATAGCATCTTCTAGGATAAGTTTGATTAACCAATGATGAGTTGGTTGTTGATATTTTCCTTCCTGCACTTTGATTCTTATGTCTATCATTGATTGAAGAAGAAAGTAGGGTATACATAGTTTGTTTTGAGGAGGTGTGTCTGCTCCAAACGTTAGTTCTTGGAGAAGCCTGAAATGGTATCCATACAACACACTGTATCTCCCTACACATGATATATATTTAAAGAGGTGATAGCTAACTTGATTCCAATGGTATGGAAGGCTTTCTCTTCTGAACCCATTTTTATCCTCCATTTCCTGCTGCCCTTCCAAAAACAACTTCTTATTTGCAATGGTTTTGTTACCATTATCTTCTTTTCTGCAAGGCAACGCTAAAGGAAGTGTGGTGATTCTACTTGTGACTTCAAGGTCAATTTCTACTAAGAGGCCTTTCACCACAGCAGTGGCATGGGTACTAGTGAGGGGTATGAGTGAGAGAGCAATGTCTCTGGTCACCCCATCATCGTATCCTCTCATTTCTTCAAAGAAACCCGTCCAATTCTACATTGTAAAAATTTCTACTACACGACGGTGCTAATGAATTCTTACTATGTTTTTGGGTTCCCTCTTGTTAAAATCCCTTGTCATTTTTCCCTTGGTAATTGTAGAGGCTTGTATGGGTACAATTCTAGAATTCTAGTGGGTGAGAGATTTAAATGATAACTCTCCAATATAATTCCACTTGATTGAACTTCCTTAACCAAATGGAAGATTTTTCTTTATTTTAACTGGAAAAGATGGGTAGGTATAGCTCCTACTTCCTGGTTAATGTTTGATTAGGACAACCTCTATCGTTCCTCACTAAATACCCACTGATAGTCCTGTAAATGACTGCTATGTATCCTCTAGGTCTCCTTGTAGGATCCTGTAGGTTTTCTTGTATGATCCTGTAGGTGCTCCTATGCTGCAAAATGATCCCTATCTCTCCTTCAGATACTACTTCAAGAGGCCAAAAACAACCTTGTTTCGATGAGTTGTCGAGATTGTGAATGCTTCTTGTACATGGAAACCAGTATTTTATTTCCTCATATGGGTGATCATGTGGGATGGTGAGTTGGCTACCTAAGTACAAGCACCCACTTTTAGACTGTTGGTCCCACTATCACTCCATAATTTCTCCTTACCTCATAATAATCTCCCACTCCGATCATTCATAATTTAACCATTTTTGGCCTTATCTCCTATTTCCTCTGATTTGACTGCTGCCACGTGTGGAGTGGTCTAACTGTTTTCTCCTCGTTAACTGGCCAATGGTGGCCAAGTTAATTTGACACCTTTGCTTACAAAACAAACTCTTGCATAATACTACATTTTTTATTATATCGTGCTAATGAGAGAGCATAAGAAAGATGCCATACCTATGGGTAAGATGTTTTGATGTTTTTTCTTGTTGGAGAATGATGTCCCTATGTTGTGTATTTGCTGCATATTTTTTTGTATTGCCCTGTTTTGATGATTATTTAGTTTGATGTGAAGGTATTGGAGAGTGATATTGAAGATCTTACTACTGCTACTAAGCTCTAGAGGAGCTTCCTCAACATTGGGATCTCTATGCTAAAGATGACTCTAACCCTCTAAATTTTTTTTTGTGGGATAGGCTACTACGGGATTTCCTATAGGGAAACTACAAGATTTCCTGTAGCTGCCTCTCCCCTAAAATTTCATTCTTTTCTTCACTTCTTGAGCATAAGGATTATTGTCATAGATAGAGAAGGGGTTTAGTGATTGGTATGTGAGAGGTATAGCCTTCAGGTATTGTCCCCTTATCCTCTGTTCTCACCCTCTTCTTTTTGTTTTTTCTTCTTTGAAAAATGTAATCTTTTCTAAATTGTCTTATTGGATGAATGTAAGGGTAACATGGTGGAGACAGGCATGGTGAGGAGGTGGTGGAGTAAACACTTTAATTTTTGACACAGGTTGGTCATCCACTTTCTCTAAGGTTGCTTTTCTTGGGATTCCCAAGCCACTGTAATTCCTACAGGAAACTCATGTAGGTTTTCAGGGAATCCTGTAGAAAACACAAAGCCTGTGTAAATGGAGCTGAAGGAGTTCCTAAATGGAGGGATTACTGGATGATGAAGAATATGTGATGGAGGAACGAAAATATGGTTTGTATAGGTCCTTCTTCTCCTTTCAAGTTGCTCTAATCCTCCTTCTGCTAACCTGCAAACAACATTTTCAAAAAATTTATTTTCTCTATTTTTTTGTTCTTTTTTCTTTGAAAACAACTAGTCTACCTCCAAGAGGTTTTCATCCTAGTTGTTTGCCCTGGGTTCCTCAAAAGAGGTTTTCACCCAAAGATATTTTTATTCTTTTCTTCTTTTTTCGACATCATTGGGCTACCTCAAGAGGTTTTCAACCCAACAGTGGGACTCAGGTGCCTCATGGAGGTTTTCACCGGAGTCTCTTTTATTTATTTTTTCTCTTTTTTCTTTTTTCAGGGACTTGATTGGGTAGAAGGTGAGACTTGATCCACCACCATCACTGTCTTGCTGATGCCATTGATGAAATATTTCTTTGACATGGACTTCTTATAGACCTTCAATTTGTACCCATTGGCAAGTATTGGGATAACCTCTGCATCAATGGTTCTTATCTATATTGAACCATTATCATTCCATTTTCTATGACGTAAGGCCCTAACCATCTGGTCCTTAACTTGCCTTTAAAATCCTTGTATCTAGAATCATACAACAAATGGCAATCATCATCTTGAAACTATTTTTCCTTTATGTTCGTGTCATTCCAAATCTTCCTTTGAACTTGAGTCACCTCTATGTGCAGGAGGGCCTGTATCCTAAAATCATCTAACCCATTTAGATGGAGCAATCTCCATTGTTGTGCCCTAGTGTTATGAAACCAGCTCAAGAAAAGATAGAAAAGATAGATCAACGCCTTAGAATTCAGCCTCTTCGAGGGGGCAACCTCCTTTACATTACATAAATGAACAATTCTTGGAT
>APFE031439195.1:242908-263376 GCA_000404065.3 Pinus taeda | reverse complement strand
TATGTTCAATTTTTGGAACTCCTCAATGTGCTCCATTATTGAACCCTTTTGTTTGAGACTTATTAATTGGCTAAAAAAAGTGTTGCTTTTTGTATCCTCATAATGTGCTATGAATTATTTCGTAAAAATTGCCCAAGTGATAAATTGCTTACGAGAGCAAAGCCATTGATACCATATAAACTGATTTGGTGTCAAATATAAAGTTGCCATACGTACTTTTTGTGTGTTTTGCACATTATTGAGATCGAAAAATTGCTCCATCTGTAATATCCATATTGTGGGATCCTTGCCATCAAACTTCCTCATATCGATTTTGGAATATGGTGGGTCTTCGATCCAACATTAGAGTCTATGGAATCATGATTAACATTTCTTTTGTTCTGATCATGAGTTTCCTTTAGTACCTTTTCACCATTAGTGACCATTCCTTGGAGCAACTTATTCATATTTATTGTCAATTCTGCCATCAATTTTAGCGTCCATGTCATTCATCTTAGCTTCCATGCCATCCATCTTAGCTTCTACGCCCTTCTTTAAATAATCCATCTTAGCTTCTATACCTTTCTTTAAACCATCCATCTTAGCTTCTACATCTTTCCTTAAACCATCCATCTTAGATTCTGTTGCTTTTTGTGCAAGTGACACTTGTTGCACTTGTTCTTGTATTTTTGATATATCATGTAGCATTTCTTCCTCTTCTTCATGAGTCATGCTAGAGCTTTCAGGTTCCTTACTAGGTGTTTGAATTTTCTTTCCTCGGGGCATTAGTTACCAATAATAATTCTCTACTAGCGCTTTGAATTCCTTCAAAATAAATTTTCAAACCAATCTTAAGCAAAAATTTAAAAGAATCTACACACATTTTTTTCACTTTGTAGGGGCGCGATATTGCCTCTGATGTACTCTGTACTTTCAGATCATCTAGTTCTAAAATTGTGACCCACAGTAGCCCTCTGTGTCCTCTTTCCAATGCCACCATTCTGATTCAAATTGGATTCTCCAAGGAAGAGTTATGTGAAATCTCCCATAGTGACCTGATTATGGTCTAGTTTAGTAGGGAAACTTGTACGATGTGCCACGAGACCTTGTTTCGTCTTTTGACTCTAAAAATATATATATAAGAAACTACAGTCTGTCTTCTCTCTGCACCTTCATACGAAATTTCAATCCAATGCTCAGAGAAAAATTTATGATGATTTTCCCTAGGTCACCTATTTGGAATGAAATTTAGGAGTATGCAAAAAGACCAACTTCCTCAGATCATATCTCCTCAAATATAGTGCAAAATGCTTAGAAATTCGGAACTGAGATTTAGCGCGATGTCTTCTCAAATGGGTTGTTTTTTTAGCTTCTAGAACGTCACAGAAAAAATTTAGTACTAAAATGCCACGATGACCTGTTTGGAGCAGCGAAACCCTAGAATCCAAAGCTTCGATACCAAATGTTATGAAACCAGCTCAAGAAAAGATAGAAAAGATAGATCAATGCCTTATAATTCAGCCTCTTCGAGGGGGAAACCTTCTTTACATTACATAAAGAACAATTCTTGGATGATACAAATGACAAAACCTCCTCTCTATATATAGGAGTCTAAGGAGTCACAATATAACCCAGCCGACCTAACAATTAATAATATAAAGCCACAAAAATAACAATAGAGGGATTCTATGGGGCACAATAATAACAATATCGGGGCAATAGGGGCACAACAATATTAATAAGGGGTACAACTACAATAGTAATGGGGTAATCACTAGTATTATAGGGACCCAACACCTGGTGACATCTAGATCTAGTTTCGCTGCCATTCTTAAGGTCTTGTATTCAATTTCAATGCACAAAAAGGCCTTCTTCCCATAGAGTAGCTCATAAGGAGTGAATCCAGATGTGGTCTTTCAGGTGGTATTGTAGGCCCAAGTGGCCTCAACTAATCTATCTACCTAGTGCTTTCTGATGCTGCTAATCACCTCAGTCAGAATGCCTTCTAGCACTCTGTTGGTTACCTCCACTTGCCCATTAGCTTGTGGGTGGTAAGGAGTGTATCTTCTATGCTTGGTCTTGTGCTGGCTTGAAACAATTTCAATTATGTGAGAAGTAAAATGGATACCTTGATCAGTGACCAGTGTGTCCAAACTTATAAAATACATTTTCCTTTAAGAATTCAACCACTTTCTCCTTTGCTGCTTCTTTGATGGCCTTGGATTCAACCCACTTGGTTAAATAGTCAGTGCACACAATGATGCACTACTTTTGCATAGATGGAGGGTTAATGGGTCCAATGAAATCCATGCCCCACTTGTCAAATGGCTCGAAATTCACTTAAGGTTGTAGATGAATTTTATCCCTTGGGGTAGGTTTCCCCATCCTTTCGCACCGATCACACTCACTAGTATACCTCCTCACATCCTGGTGAAGAGTGGGCCAGTAATAACTAGCTTGTAGCACCTTGAATTTTGTCCTTTTGGCTACAAAGTGACCTTCACAAGGCCCATCATGACAGGTCAGTAGGATGTCAAAGACTTCCCCCTCCCTAACACATCTTCTCAGAATTTGATCTGGGCCTAGTTTGAAGAGGTTGCCCCCAATCCAAGTGACAGGGGTGCTCTTCTCATAATCTTGCTTCTCTCTTTGGGGGACAAATTTGGTGGAAAATGTGCAGTCACTAGATAATTTTCTACGTCATCAAACGATGGGGAGAGAATTAAAATGACGAATAAGTTTTCATTCAGTAACTATTCATCAACCATTCCTTCCTCCCCTACAGGAAAAGTCAATATGGATAAAAAAATCTACAACAACATTCTCCTTGGCAAGCTTATCAATAATAGTTAGATCAAACTAGTGTAATAAAATTAACCATCTAATAATCCAAGCATTTACATCAGGTTTATTCATCAATTATTTAATTGCAGCATGGTCAGTATGCACAAATGTTTGGTTACGTGTAATGTAATGGCTAAATTTGTTCAATGAATGCACAATAGCTTGGAGCTCCTTTTCAGTCATTATGTAGTTCATTTCACCTTTTGACATATTCTTAGTGATGAAGTAAATGGCATAAGGTAACTTGTCATATATCTAGCCTAGATCTGCTCCTATGGCTTTGTGAGAGGCATCAACATGTATATGGAAAGGAAGGGCCCAATTTGGGCCTCAAAGAATAGGTGCAGTGGTCAACTTGTCTTTTAGGGTGTCCAAGGCCTCTTCACAGTTTTTTTACCATAAAAATTTAGAGTCTTTGGCCAATAACTCAAATAAAGTAGAAGCTAACTTGTTGAAGTCTTTTATAAATCTCCTATAGTATCCAACTAAACCTAGAAAATTTTTGACATCCCTCTATTTTGACGAAGGTGGGACCCTTTGGATAATGGTTATATTATTTGGGTCCACCTGTAACCCTTTCTGGGATATTGAATGACCTAGAGCAGTCCCTGCAGTCATCAAGAACTTCGAGACTAAGGGGGAGGTTCATTTAAATGCATTTGTTCAACACCTTACCCAAGTTGGATAGAGTCTCCTGGAAATCACACCCATAGGGTGTAAAATCATCCATATAAATTTCTACTGTGTCATGGACTATCTTTGCAAAGATACTCAGAACTTCCCTCTGGAAAGTGGTAGGGGAATTGCATAGGCCAAAAGGAAGGACCCTATAATCGAAACTACCCCAAGGATAGGTGAAAGTGGTTTTATCCTGGTCCTCTCGGCTAATCTGGATTTGATTGTACCTAGAGAACCCATCTAGCAAAGAGCAAAACTTTTTCCCTGCCAGGCCATCTAGCACTTGGTCAGTGAAAGGTAGAGGGAAATGGTCCTTCTTTGTTGCTTTGTTTAACTCTTTATAATCGACACAAATCCTCCACTTCCCATTTTTCTTTGGAACCAAAACCAAAGGAGAAACCTACTCACTATAGGAGATAGGGTAAATGAATCCTGCATCTAGGAGCTTTTGGAGTTCTTCTTTGACTATATCCTCGATAGCTGGATTCATTCTAATTTGGGGTTGTCGGACTAGTTTGCAACCTTCTATATAAATGTGGTGAGTACACACCAAGGGGTGAACTCCCTTCATTTCTTTATAGCTCCAAGAAAAGGCATCTAGATGTTCTCTTACCATGTTGCACAACTTTTGTTCTTGGTGTACAAAAAGAGAGGGGTTGATTTTCAGAGTTCCTTCAGGGCCGAATTCTATTTTTTTGACACGTGTAGGGCTTGAATCAGCTAATCATAAATCAATATGATGGTTTCTCTTATTCTCCTTTACTAGTTCCTCAAAGAACAAGGTGTTGGGAGTTGGACTTTGAGTATGTGTTCAATCAAATCATCTTTATCCGACTGTCCTCCTCCCATGGCACTTTCTAGGGTATAAAGTTGGGCTAAGTATATTTCATCTTCTTCATCTTGTTCTAGCCATAAAGATAAGTCATGTTCTAAGGATGGTTGAGAGGGAGAGTACAAGACCAACTTCCTGGACAAATGCTTCTATTTGATAGTCATATTTCTATACCTATAGTTGATGTAGGCATTGGTAGTGGCTAAACACGGCCTCCCAAGTATGAGAGGATAACCACTAAGCTTGGCCTTAGGTTGGAGAACTATAAAGTCTGTAGGGTACTCCCAAGATTCAATGGAGACCATCACATCCTCAACAATCCACTCAAGGGCTACTGTGGAACGGTCTGCAAGTTGCAAGACTCTTGTGCTCTTTCTTAAGCTGCCCGGAAGATTGAGCTTGAGCATGGTGTTCTTAGTCATTACATTAATGGCAGCCCAAGATCAATGAAAGTGTGTGGGCAATGGTGCCATTAATGTGCACATCTACTATATGGCTTCCAGGGTACAAGTACTTTGGGCAAATTACCTACCCTGGCATTAAGTTGGACAATTGTCCAATGACATTAATGGTAGGGTTGTCTCGTTTTCACCTCCCTAGATGTTTGAAACACTTCTCTTTAATCAATTTCTTGTAAATAGGTACATCCTTGATGGCTTGGAGAAGTGTAATTTTGACATATAGATTTTCCAATCCATGAAGAAGTTCATTCTCTTATGGGGTAGGCTAGAATGGATGAGTTTGTCTTTTAGGAAAGGGTGGTGGATTCACTCTAGGCATGATTTACTCTCTCTCCTGCTTACTCTCTGTAGGTGGAGATGGAGTTTGGTTGTCCAAGATTACTCTCTCAGACCTTAGGTTGATTTCTTGAATCTCCACAGCATAAGCAGGATATGATGTCTCTCCATTGTATACTTGTTGTGCATGTCTATTGTTCAGGTTTGGACTTGGCTAGGTAGGCATATGAGGTTGTTTAGGTGGATCAGGGTGTAAAAGTTGTGGTTGAGTAGGAGGTTAAGGCAAAAAAGCTGGACAATTGTTTTATGCGGGCCTCCACCCCTAGGTTGGTGCATTCCGCTGAGGTTGTGATAGATTATATGGTTAAAATGACTAGGTGGTTAGCTGGGAATGGTACTGAGGTGAAAAAGACAAAGAAGGAGGTGTAGACGAGGAGGGACTAGCAGGGGACCCCCAAGAGGGAATGGATGTGTTATAGTTAAGGGTATAATATGTATGGGATGACCCTTACATGCCATGCTTGTATGGCCAAGGCCCATGGGGTATCCTTTGATTTATGTAGTAGAGCTATTCAGTCACCCCTTCAGTTCCCTGATACATAACTTTTAGTCCGGGTAGAGAAGGACAGTTGTCTTTGGAGTGGTTTTCTTCACAAACCTAGTAGATTTCAATCAAGTTTAATGGACATTCATTCCTACAGTGCCTCCTTGTGCATATAGGGAAGATGATGGTTAATTATCTCTCTGCTTCCTCCCGCTTTCTCTTGATGTCTAGAGTGTGCATCTGTAGGGCAGGGGTTTGGAACATTTCACTCTTGAAATCTTCCAGCATAATTCCAATTTCACCTTTCATGGATGTGTTGGAAGAGGATCAGTTGGTCATTGATTGAATACTCGTACTCTTTTTCCTAGCTTTCCTAGAATGGTTCCTAAAGACAATCTTGATATCTTCATAAGGTAGTTGCTAGATGTCCCGTCCTACTAGCAGGTTTAAGGTATCCAGAAGATCTTCCCTTACCCCTTGGAGCAGGACTAGCTTCAGTGACTCGAGATCAAGTGTGCACCTAGACCTTTTGTAGTTAAGCTTGAACCTTTCTTCATAATCCTCTAGGGATTCATCATGCCCCAAGGTCATCCTAAAAAATTTCCCTTTGGTGCCTTTGGACCTGCAGTAGTATCGATACTTGTTGTTTAAATATTGTTGCATCTAAGCCCAGGTTGTGATGTTATCCCCAGGTAAACCCGTGAACTAGCATAGAGCTGCATCCTTGAGAGTGGCTGGGAATAATTTCAACATCTTCTCATCAGTGGTGTAATCATAAGTTTTTCGTATGACAGAGAACTCAAACAAGAAAGTATCTATATCTTTTGAGGTCAGGCCATGGAAATGAGGAAGAGTAGAGGGTATTATGTTTTTCATCTTGGTATCCCCATTAGTTTCTCTAATGGGAAAGGTACCCTCAATTATTTCTCTGTCTCCTCTGTCATTTCTATTTTCAGCCAACAGGTTAGTTGTAATGGGTTCTCCTTCTTCTTCTCTCCCTCTAGGTTCTTCAAATATCTCTAGTTGTTCTACTAAGGGGTCCTCCAATTCACAACTATAGAAGAAGAGGGAACGTTGGTTGTTTGAAGTGGTGGGGGTATTTGGTAGAAATTTTCCTAAGTTATACCTATTCCTATGAGGCATGAAAGAAGTTTTTTATTTTTTCTTGTAGATTTTTCATGTTTTGAGACTAATTGCAGAATTAAAATAAAAATTGAATGGATACTAACTATTGAATGAAACATCACTTGTAGAATGGACAAGAAAACAAACCAACTTACAATTACTTTTGCAGAAATGAATCTAATAGTAGAATGTTAGAGATAAGAAATGGAAGAAATAAAGAAAAAATGACATATTACTCAGACACCTCCCCGACAACGACACCAAAAAGTGATGAGCACCAGTATTTTAGCACAAATGTTGCAACTCCGGGGACTACCAACTTTACTTTATCAACCTGGGGTTCGTACAAACTAGGAGGTGACAATGTTGTATACATAAGAAGATGTGATCGGCCCACTCTTTTTCACTGCTAAGCTGGTGATAGACCACTATGGCTTCTCAAACTAGCCTTTTATTGATTCATAAGAAGCTTGATTACCAATTAGGAAAGGGGAAATTTGCACTACTAAAATATTGTCTACTGTAGTATGGAAAGAATGAAATGAAATGATTAAGCAAACAACTCATCTAACTAATTGCTAAGAGGCTTTGCTTCAAAACAATTCTAAGCTAACATGTTTGTAATCCTACTATCCTAAGCATGCAATCTGAAATACCAAACACTCTACTGATGTGCATGTAAATGAACACAATAATTCTTTTTTCCTTTTTGTCCTTTTTTTGTGAGAAAAATTTGAATGCTAAATCCTCTTTGTGATGTGGAAGGTGGGTTAGAGATAGTAGTGAGAGGTCATATGGCTTGAGACACAAGCAGGGGTATTCTGCTATCTTCCTAGATACTTTTTCCAGAATTCAGCCTCAAAACAAGCTGCTACATGTTGTCCTACAAGATATTCTAATGCTTCCTACAGGATGTCCTAATGCTCCTACATGAACCCCTATATTCCTACGAGATTTGGCGGAGAGCAAGAGGAGTGATTTGGAAGGTGGTATAGGGTTTAGGGAAGGTGGATAGTAGGAGAAATAAGGGAAGGGAGTGGCTGGGAATTCTTTAGAACTCAAAATAGAGTTTGTAAGATGGTTGGATCTACTCAACAACCCTAGAAAGTTGTTCTTATGGAATGATGAATTGGTTGAGGCACTTAGTGGATTTTGGTGTTCATGGATGGATGAGGTTAGGCTGGGGCTGCTAGTTATGAGATCTCCCTGAACTATTGAAACTCTTGCATTGTATCAATCATTGGCATTTATCCATGAATCATCTCAAATAAGAAATATTTTCAATCAACTTCAGAAAACATAATTTCAATATCTAGTTCCCTACTTCATGCATGGAAATACTTGCAAAGTAATGTGCAACACTATGATATCTAATAAAAGGATGAAGATCTCATAAATGACAGTTGAATCATATCTTGAAAACTGAAAAAACGCTAGTGTAAGTAGCAGAAAATGCTAAATTCCATAAGAAATTTGAATTTTGTCTTTTTGGGGCTGCATAGGAGTTCTTTCCTCAAACCATGGTCCCTGAAGGGAGGAGTGAGGCCAAACCTACGTATTATCAACTTTTTGGTATTCCTTTATCTTTCTAAGCTACTTCTACAACAATGCACAAATGGAAGCAAACTAATCAAATTCACAACTACTTGAAATGAAATAATGCTAAAACCTATTCAACCATTAATCTATGGAATCAACTAAGCATACAAGTACAAGAAGAGGAGCCTTTGCTGCTAAGGTTGGGCCCTAACCCAAGAGCTTTAGCCTTCTGATTCAACTCAGTGCTAGATCAAGAAAATTCTCATTCTCATTATCATATCAAAAAAATTACATAACAATGTCTTCCACAAGTCTTGAACTTGAAAATCCTTAGTGCTCTTACATAAAAAAAAATCTGAATCGTAATGAGCCTCTAGGCCTCCTTATTTATACAATTGAAGTCTCCAATGAATTCCTTAAATCTAGGGAGGCTTGGCTCCCAATCTCCAAATGAAATGGTTCTTAACTATTACTGGCTTGGCTGCCTTTTGATCTTCATGACTCGTCTGGTTGCAACTCTGAGCTAGTGTAATTTAATGGAGGAATATTCAAATGAGTGAGGATTAAATGAGGAGGATCTATCTCCTACACTCTCTCCTCCTTGTCTCATTTGAGTTTCTACCCTCAATTAGCCAAAATTTCCATGACTTGCTCTCAAAAACCTACAATCAATCCACATTAGACCACTAGACATAACATCTTACTTTTACTCATCTCATTAAGAAAAATATGATTAAAATATTAAGGAATTGTGAGAAGAGTTGATTTTAATAATATTGGAGGTGTATTAAGTTCCATATACTTACCCAATGATGAGGCTCATCATAGGGGGCATACGTTAGCATAAAAGAAGAGGTTGCATTATCATGAATTAGGACCACCATCCCGTGAAGGCCTCATGACTAATGCTAATCCACGTGTTGTTGCAAGATGAGTTGTACAATAAATAACTGGGGAATAAGTCTTATTTCAAAGAGAGCTTCAACAACAACGATTTCTTTTTTCTGTCCTATGGCAACCAATACAGGACCTGCAGCCCAGTAGAAGATGCACTAAGTGATGATGTATCAACATCATCCTGGTTTGTATTGATACAAATGTATTTAATACATAGTTACACCTCACATTATGTTTCAAATAAAAAAAATTGTGCATGTGGAGGTCAGAGGTATTGACTGTGAGAGCATCATATTGATTGGCGTGCATATCACCTTTGCAACTGGAACCCTAATTAAAAAATATTTTTTGTCTAAGGGTGGGACTGAATCTAGGTCCTTGGACACCCGAGCAAAATCTATGCCTTGTAATTTACATTGAAGCAGGTATGTCCCCTCCCCATTGTCTTGGGTGCCCTCCATTGCTCAACAATATGATGTGTCTGACTATCTCGCAATTCCCTCATCTAACTTAACTCTCATCAATCTTTTCTTGGTTCTTTATATGGTTATATAATGAGAATTACCAATGATAAAGATAAGATTTTGATGCTAAGGATAAACACTATCCATGGGAATATAGGGATAAGCATTATCCCACTACCTGCATCACTAGAGAATTTCGACAACCATAACTATTTTGGAAATGGAAACTCATCAGGCCACCGCACCTGACCCACTTCTAGATCAGTTGATAGAAAAGCAGCATTGGATTGCAAGGAAAACACCTATCCCTAAGATGATTTTCTCTGGAATAAGAAATTGATGTTGTTCTGTAAAGGTGTTGTTGTTTTTAATTTAAAACAAAAAAAGAACACCCGCCTCTTCATTGACTCCAAGTAATCCTTGTAAAAACGAGCACCAGAGATTGTGTTGGGGCACACCCTATCAACATTCCTATAATGCATTCACTCATAGACTCTGCTTTCCATCAATGCATGTGAGGTAATTATTTACAGAGAGAAGGTTCACATGTTGTCATTGCATATGAGACAATTACATTGAGAGAGAAGGATTACGGACTTATCCAACCTATCCAACTTAATAATTTCTAGTTGAGAAATCATCAAATCATTTTCACTTTCAATGGCAAACAAATCTTCAACCACAAGCAAAGAGCTAATGGCTTGAACTATCAAAAAATCCGGTGGTCCCTTTTTTTGTGGAATGGAGCCGTGATCCTACTATGTTGACTATGTTTTCAATGATGAGTGTGTGCTCGGGTGGTGTTGAGGCCTGGACTACTTATTTGATATGATTCCCTAAAAAAGTTCCCTTTTTAGAGAAATGTAGGGCCTCTTACATAGCGCCCCATCTGCATACCAATTTTAAATCCTTTGCATAAGAGATGAAATAGTTGGGTCGATCGAATATGGTTCAACGTTACTTTTGTTGACCATAAACCACTTTGTTTAAATAACTAACTACTTTATTCTTACGTTCATATAAACAGGTTTAATGTCGACTATGGACTAAAATTTCTTGTTAGGACAAAGTTGGTTGTATGTTATGATAGTAGTGGTTTCACTAACTCTAATATTTTCCCCAGCCCATATCCATCCATCTCCATAGATGTGAATTTATTAGAATCAATTCTAATAATTAACGCAGCCTTTCGTATTAAACAAGAAGCTTATGACATGTGGAGCACAAGTGTTATTTGTTGGCTTTGTCCCTCATGCACTTACTTGACTTGTGGTGTTATGTACATAGATAGGATGAAAGTTTGGTCAAAGGGATGATCTTGTTCAGTTTTTAATTAATCCCTTTATGCAATTTGAAAAGAGAATTAGCTACATGCTTTAGAAGCAATAAATCCTTCACTTCTTACTAAAATATCAACCTTTATCCATACAAAAATCCATCATTTTGGACAACCCCAATTTATCTTTGATTTCAATATATATATATATATAGATATATATAATCTATTGCTTCACCATGCCCCTTCAACAAATAATTTTAACATTTAATTACAACGATTATGAGTTTTAATGCCTTAAGACATTACTCGAAAACTCATTGGAACAGAATCTACAACCCACCATATCTGATAGGGGTGGATTCATCCATAGGCTGAAATGTTTGAACTTAAAGCTTCGATACCATTTCTAACATACCCCCTGAGCGTAATTTGATCATTTCTTACTAGGCTCTCATCCTTTAAAATTTTCCTTGGATAAAATCAAGATTTAATCGTCCTCACAAGTAATATTATTCTACAATTACATGAACAAATATTATTCATGCAACCATATTCATATTCTTAACAAATGAACAACATCAAAGTAAGGAGCCCTAATACTGCATCCTCCTTCTATTCTTTACCAGATCCATGATGTGGACCTTTCGATCCATTTATAATAATTATATGTCAGATCAACCCAGAAGCATAATTTATAATTTGGAGAAAGGAACTAATCATGGCATGCAACCCATAAAATTATTTGATTATTCTACACAAGAATTAATTGACCATTATCTTAATTCTATTGTAGCCAGCATGGCCATGCATCATGATCATAGTCCTACCGGCATAGTCAATAGTGTTACTAACCTAACCTTTATTAAAACATGCATAAATAACTAAAATAGCCTCATTGGATGCAATTCCTATGACGTATAATGCATGTCATGGACAACCTGAACCATAGACTATATAATTTGAAGCATTACCCCATAACTCTTCTGCATGCATCACTGTCTCATGCATAAATATTTGTCGATTTAAAACATAGATATCACATAAATTTAGAGGTGTATTATGTTCCTTCACTAAATTTAATGGTCATCAAATTTAGTTTCAATAGATATCTCACACATCCATTCATAAATAATGTTAGTACAGGAAATTCCACTTATGCATGCAGGTTCTACCCTGAGAAAAATGTGTCCAAAAGCTCCTTGACCCAACTATTACCAACTACCTACTATGCTTCCCTTACTAACTCTACACTTATATGCAATAAGAGTCATATGCATAAGAATTCAATCATCTTCATAATAAAGATAACACAAACATCTATGCATGTTAGAATTAATGAAGAAAGATACAGTTAGTTGTTTAAGGATAGTATTGAGACTCTAAGATTAGATCTTAGATCCTACTATCTAGGGAGTGGTTGAAACCACCCTAATTGTGTGAAAGCCTATATGTACTAGGCTATTGAAGATAGATAGCGTATTGTGTGTAGTGCTTGGGCATTCTTCAGGGTTCTCACCTAGAGAGCCATTTAATTAATAGAATATCAATTTTTATCATGGTATGAGAGCTTCATGGTTGTCAATCCTGTAAGCTAAATGGAGAGCGTGACTGAGGAGAAATCATCGCCTGGATTGGAGGGCTAAATGCACCGATCCCACTGTGGAGCTACGTGTATTTTTTATTTTGTTAGTCATTGTAGATGTGAAGTGTGCAGTCACAAAGATCTTCACGAGACCGTGGTGTATAAGAGCACCGACTGTGGAAACAAAAAACAAGGCTACGTGTTCGAGGAAGGCGATGAATATGCTATTGCTGGTGATTGAATACGAGATCCATGGGGAGCGCGTGGAGAAACAAAGTTGCATGGAGCTTCTGATTCGTCGTTTACTTCTGAAGTGTTTTGAATTAAGCAACAACCCAATTTCTTAGATGCGCGATAAGTTTTTTAAAGAAGATTGGCATCTTCCATCAAACCTATGCAATGCATTCTCCCCGGCAAGGCCCACACCTATTTTTCCTAGTAGCCTTCGTAACCTGTCTCAGAAGCCCCTTCGGACTGCACTGCGCATGTTGTGGCTACTCTTCATATTTCATCTCGAAGCAGGTGAAGTTCACAACAGTTCAATGTTTCTTAAACATGCGTGCTTGAGGAGACTGTGTGCATGACTATGTGGGCAAGCACTTTAACCTGAGGCACCCAACATACAAGCAGTGCCTGATCTTTGATTCATTCTTCAAATCCATCTGGTAAAATTTTAGGCTTCCCATCTTTGATGTCTGAGTGGAGAATCCACAAAGAATGTGATGAAAATTCCACGTATAGCCAACAACTGTGCCAAATTCATGAGAGCGTTAACATGACCTTGCACAGGAAATGGCATAATCACTGTGTCGCAGTTGTGGCATGGTCAAAGGGGCAAGGTTTTTTTTTTTTTTTTTGCCTTCTTGATCCAGTGTCGAGAACATCCTTGTGAATCATTCAGATTATCTCTGCTATTTATCCATGAATCCGAATTGATCTAGTGCTATTGACCTACGTAGAGAAACATCTAATCTGCTCCTGAGGCTGAGGTTGTTGTAGTCTACCGAGAAGGTTTTGTCTTGTTTGAGGTCGAATACCCTGAGGTCAGCAATCCATTGATCATGGATTGGTGGTGCCACGTGGATTTAGTTGCTGGTACGTTCGATCGTTGTATATTCGTGGTGTCGTGGAATGGTAAATCTGCCTCTCGGTGCAGCATAAAAGAGTGAAAATCACTGCAGGATCGGAGGAGGGCGGTCGATTGCAGAATGTTGTTTTATGTTTTTAGTGGTAGCTTGCTCATCCATGTGGCAATGTTTCTCTTGTAGCATATTTGTCCTCAAAATTTAATTGTTTGAGAAACTTAAGTTGCAGGTTGTGGAGATCCCAAAACTAATTGGGTAAATTTTCTTGTAAATTATTATATGCCACAAAAAATGTGATTTTTTTGTTTTTTTTTTTCCTGATTTGAACCCATATTTAGAAATATGTGCATCGGAATCAGATATTGAGAATTTTTCCATCTTGTGAGAGGTCATTTAGTTGCTTGTTGCTAGGGCTGAGGGCACTAAGACCTACATGGCACAGAAGTTGTTAGAGTTGGTCTTGTCAATCCTCTATCAGAGATCAAAACTCTTTCTGCATTTCATTTTTAGGAGTCCCGCTCCATTCACCCAGCTGCATTCCACTAGGGGCATGCCATAATCTGACGAAAAAGGTCATGCTAGTAATTTCCCCTCATGTCTAGCTCCTGCTGGCTTAGGTCTTTTGTCAATGATCACTAAAGTCCATGACAGTCAAGGTCTGGTCCTTTAATGGAAAAAGTAGTTTTGGATAATTAGGTCTAGGGATTAATCAATTTGGTCTTCAACGATGTCCAAAAAAGCCATGCAGGATAGAGTGAGGTCGTTAAAAAGTTATGATTCAGAGTGTTTCATCGTCATGTGGACAAACTTTGACTATTCTTCAAAACTTTGTTTTGAATAAAAGTCAAACAGTGTCATTTGTGATAAAATTTTAAAAAAAAGTCATCAGTTGATTTCTTCGGGTGTAGTCATGGTTTCCATGGAAAAATGCCCTATCATGCAATCCCTACAAAGAGTGCCGAAAATTTCATCATTTGAGCTAAAATTTCAAAGGGAAAAGTGAAATTTAGTCAGTGAAAAAAGCCAAAATGAAACATTAGCAAAGTGGGTTTTTGGAGAAGAAAAAATTAAACCCATGACTTCAAAGCCTTTATATACAAGTTTCCACAAAACTCAAGGTCATTGTGCAAATCAAGGCCACAGAGAAACATAGCAAAGTTTGTGAGAGAGCTAGCATGCATTTGGAGTGAAGTGGGAGTCGTTTTCCAGACCACGGCACACAAACAGAGGGGCGCGGAGCACACACAAAGTGCGGTGGCCACAAAGTCACCCCATAGTGCAAATTTTACAAGGGCACGGCGCACTGGGTTTGGCGCATGAAGCACACCCACAAAGGCCTGAAATTGTGCCAAATTGCCTCAAGTTTCCTGTGAAACCCCTCAAATTGATAGGTAGGCTCTATATCATGGCTTGCTCATCAAATTTTATGAATGTTATGGTGGTTCATGGCTATGTATAATTGCAACAAAACTCATAAAACTAACCACTAGAAAACACCAAAAGCCATTGTTGCTAGGGTTGCATAATTGTGGTGTTGACGCCAAGGCTCCATTTTCACCCCTCATTTTTCCCTTTCTTACCATTTTTCCCTATCTGCCCTATCTCATTTTTCCCTATTGCCCCTACCCTAAAATATTACCAAACCCCATTCCCAATCCCCTCCTCTTATTTTTCAACATAACACCCCAAATCCCTACCTTATCAAATCCCCTAACCCCCCTACATATCCCTAAACAAAACTTCTCCCCATAACCCCTGTTCCCATCATATTATTCCCCTCCTAATACTCTATGTTTTCATTGTTCCCCTTGGCGGCAGATATCACAACAACACCTAGTTTCATACCAGCATCAAAGGGCAGCCCAAGTACATTACACACACAACAGTCATGGCATCTAAGCATTCATCAGAGTATGAGATGGGGACACAAAGTGATTCATCCTCAGAAGAACAGGGTCCCACGAGACATCACGAGAGTGGCAAACATGTTAGGGATGAGCCAACTACCCTCACTGAATTGCAGGCCTGCCCTCTTGCCATGTCATGTTTCCAGCATCTATCATGTTTTGAATTTTGTCAGAGGGTGGCAAATGTTAGAGTTCATCATGAGTTGGCCTGTCTTTTTGTGCTTCACCTACATGGAGGTCAGTCTATCTTGGCTGGGGTCACCTTCACATTGACACCTGAATCTATCTCATTGGCAACAGGCATACTGAATGTTGGAGAATAGTGGCACAAGAAAAAGAAGGTGGATAGACAACATTATGAGCCTTACATTAAGGCCAGTTTCTTGAGGTAGCTCACAAGAGTCTTTCCATTCAGATATTTGAAAGATGAATATGCTCTGCTCATGAAATTGATCATGAAGTACTTCAGTTGTGAGGGGAGGTTCTCTCGTCTATATGCCTATCACATCAGGTTGCTCATGCACTTTACCAGGGTGCGGACGATTAACCTCCCATTTTTCATTTGCAGGAACATAGATAGGATGAACACCTTCATGCAGCGTAAGACCTCTCAACAACAACTTAAAGTGTTTATCACTTTGCTCTTATTCGGATTTTGGTGGATCATCAGTTGTGATTGCAGGGCATTGCTTGGGAGGACTTCATCTCCCGTGACCTCTTCAGCACTTCACAGGTATTATCAGAGGTAGAGCATGAGATAGGTGGTCCTTCTCATCAGTATGAGCACCATGAGACCACTACTATGCCAGTACTCATTACATATTAGAGAAGCAGTAGGCACTTGTTTGCAGTTGCAAAGCGAGTGTTATCTCCACTCGCGGTGGAAGGGGCCTCGCTTCCAGCATTGACAACACAGGTACAGGACAAGGGAAAGAGGCCCATGCATGACAAGTGGCCATGAGGTCAACAGGAGGCCGACTTCATCCTCATTCAGGATGATGATGCAGATGTGGAGAGTGCCAAACTTAGGATGACCATCCAAGAGTAAAGAACGGAGATCCAAGACTTGTCACTCAATTTGGAGAGGGCCAAATGGATCATCAGGTATTTGGAGCAGAGGAACAAGCATCTTTAGGACTAGCATGAGATCATGGAGCTGCAAAGCATCCGTGAGAATCACCAAGCTGTCCAGCATATTAGGATTGAGCTCACTCCATTGGAGCAAGAGATTAACAATGACCGTGAGTCTTGGCTCGAGCAGATCAATATCCACCTTGATAGACTACTGGAGAAGGCCAACAGAGACAAAACCATACTAAGGTGATGGTTTATCATTACAGAGCATGGAACATGAGTTCAAAGGCTCGGATAAGGAGCTTGAAGGCAAAATTGAGCAGAGCAACAAAGAGACAAAAGAGTCAAAAGGAGCAAGATCAGCTTCGAATCTTGGCTGAAGCCTCTATGG
Source organism: Pinus taeda (assembly GCA_000404065.3). NCBI lineage: Eukaryota > Viridiplantae > Streptophyta > Pinopsida > Pinales > Pinaceae > Pinus > Pinus taeda. The sequence continues at coordinate 246,419 of APFE031439195.1, read as the reverse complement.
CCCAACATAGTGCCTCTTAGAGAACCTCCAACCCAAATTTCAAGAAATTTGGGGCAATTTTGATCACATGGCAAAATTTTGGTCACAACACAAGTTTTTTCTCCCTCGCTTAGGATTGGGAGCTCTAAATTGAAAATGGTTTGCATTTATGGATTTAGCATGCAAAATCACGACTAATGGTGCATGGACAAGTAATTTGGGCATGATTTGAGTCTCCAGAGGTAAAAAACACCCAAAAAATGACCTCTCTACCCCTATTTTGACACACAGGAAGCAGTCTTGGGAGAATGAAGATTTGGAGGAGAAAATGAGCACCAAATTCAGAAATTCCACTTGGGCTGGAAAGTAGATAGGCCAGGCTTTCAACAAGCACACTTGGGCAAATTTTGGACTCCTTCAGGTACCTCAAAACAGCCTCCAGAGTGGCGCGACACATATAGAATTGGGCACGACGCATATAGAGAAAAGTGCCAAATTCACCTCCGTTTTGTGAAATTTTGATTCACAACTTTCTCCAAGTGGGCCCGCTCATCTACACTTCACTTTTTTCAACAACTAAGACAAAGTTTAAAGATTTTGGCTTCTATCCAAGTGGAAAAGGAAGGCAAACGATCACCCAAGCCATTTGTCATTTTTGTAACGCTACACCTGTAGCTAATGGTTGGCTTTCCACCTCCATGTTGTAATGATTTGAGAAACTCCCCAACTCTTGGTTGTTCTATTTCCTCATGGGATAGTCTATTTATTGTATGCAAATCATTTGCAAAGGGTTGGTTGGCTTGTAATTTCAGGGAGACTGTGGGAAATAAACTCTGTTTCTTCATTGTATATTTTGACAGAGGATTAATGAAAGGCAATAGATCTGTTTCATGAGATTCATGTGGTTGTGAGTGTAGCAAACTTTTTTTTCCTTATGTTTCATGTATTTCGTTATGTTTCATAGTTCATTCATATTCATTTCCAGGGAAATTTTCTGAGTAAGATAAGGTAGAATTCATTTTTATTGCTCTGCCTGTGGGAAAGTTTCACACTGTGTGCTTTTCTTCTGTTGAAAAGGATTCTTGTACTTATGCCCTTTTCACCCTCCTAAGCAATCTCTCCATTCCACATTATTTCAAACTAATTTGCTAGACTTTCCACCTACCTTGCCTCACGAAGTAATCTGTGCCTTTGTATTAAATTCTCTGCTCATTACTGTCCGTTGGTCCCATAATATCCCAGAAACTCAGTCATTCATAAAAAAAAAAATTCTTGTATCCATATTTACTTACTAGCCTAAGATCAATATTTCCCTGTAAGTCATCTCAGATCATAACGTTTACTTATTCACTGAGCGTGACTCGGAGAGACCCCTTTCTTGTTCTAGTAGGGCTAGCTACTAGACTGAGCGTGCTTTCTGGTTACCCTGAATTTTGCCTTCCTTCAGCCTAAGGTAGATTTAGGTGCTAACATAGTGGCGACTCTGCTGGGGAACGAAATCAATCCTCTTACTTCTTGATAATTCTAAGCTTTCGGATGATAAGTTTAGGATTTGAGTGAGTTGGTTTTGTCCTTTGATTCTTCTCAATAGCACGCTAGCTTCTAGAAAATATACCAGGGCTAATCCAGATCCAGATCCTCCACACATCTACGAAAATCCCAATTTGATTTCAAGAATTCATCATAAAGAGAGATCTATATCTCTCGTGTTCAAATCCCATTCATGCCCCGACATTTTTGAGTATCTTGAAGATCTAGATTTTGATGAACAGTTTGAATTATCATTGTTTGAAACCAAATCCAAAAGGGCAGTTGACTCTACTGTCCACAATCCATAGTTTCTTGTAGACTTGGAGACGAAAAGCGCTAACCGGTCAATTGATAACTACATTATAGCTCAGCGTCAAACTCCAATTGCTAGTCCCTTACAAACTGTGCACACTCCTCCATGAGACTCTTTGTATAGACATTTGCAGGTGAAGTGAGGAAATGGTTCAGAGGTTTGTCAGCTGCACGCATCGCTACCTTGGGCTGACCTATAAAGACAATTTTTAAACCGCTGGGAAGTGAAAACGAATCCTCTTCAAATTCTGGCTGAATATGAGCAAATCGAAGGAAACGCTGGTGAGTTGGTCCAAGACTATTGCATTAGATTCAGTTCAGTTTATAACGAAATTCCAGATCATCTAAGGCCACCTGTGGGACTAGCCATGGTGAAGTTCCCGGATGGTTTTGATGCTGACATGGCCTATCAATTAAGAGAAATAGAACCGGCTACATTGGAAGACATGCAAAAGATAGCGGTCAGCGTTGAAGCAAATCTGTTGACCAAGAGAGCTAGAGCAAAGGCAGAGAAGATGGTCACCGTAAAAGAAGAGTCTTCCTCGGTAGATTAATTACTCTGGAAGGTAGAGCAGATGCTTCAAAGGGTGAAACTTGACAAACCGGGGCCACAAGTTAGAAATCCTAACTTTCGTGGTCAACAACAACCACAATATAGCATAAGACAGAGAGAGCAGCGAGCCCAAGAGCAGATAGCACAACAGCCAGTACAGACACCTTCGCAGCAAAATTTTTTGCATGGACCAGAGGCAAATGAGGACAGGAATATAATAGGTGAAGAAAACCACCTCTTTACTCCTGATGATTTGCCTATTTATCTCACTGAGGATGAGTATGCAGAAAGTTCAGTTGTACACAAAGATGTAGATTTCATTCTAGCAAATGATACCATCTTGGAGGAAGAATCAGATGAGTACCAAAGAGGCTATATGAATGCTCTGTCCACCCAGCAGTAGCGATATTCACTTAGAAACATAGATGTGCCGGTCAACCCAATTCAGAAAAGGAAGGATGTTGAGGCATCAAATAATGATTCATCAGTTGCACAAAGGAAAGGAAAGGAGGCAATTGATCCGGATAGCAGCAAATCACCATCAGCAGAACAATCACATCAGCAAGTTGCATCGAAAGAAAAGGAAAGGAAATAAATCCCAGTCAAAGAGGTAGAAAATATTCCCGCTTTTAATTTGGAGAATGAGATTTCTAAATTGAAGGTATCCATCCCCTTGACTGAAATAATGAAGAACAACAGTTATAGAGGACAAGTATCTAAAATTTTGAATTTGAACCCAATGTCCGACATGGTGAATGTCGAAGATGATCAACCTGAAATGATTTTTGGGCCAACATCGAATGGTGAGTCTCATGATAGTGATGTGCCACCTTTTAATATCAGTTTAAGATTGCATGATTTTGTGTTACATAACGCCATGTTCGATTCCGGAGCTTCTCACAATCTCATGCCCAAGGCTATCATGGATAGACTGGCCATTGTTGTTAGGGTTGCATAATTGTCATATTGAGGCCAAGGTTCCATTTTCACCCACCTTTTTTCCCTCACCTACCATTTTTCCCTATCCCCCCTTTTCTCATTTTTCCTATTATCCCTACCCTAAAACACTACCAAACCCTATCCCATATCCCTCCACTCTTTGGTCAACATAACACCCCAAAAACCTACCTTGTCAAA
>APFE031439195.1:221741-241343 GCA_000404065.3 Pinus taeda | reverse complement strand
TGCAATCCCTGCAAAGAGTGTCGAAAATTTCATCATTTGAGCTAAAATTTCAAAGGGAAAAGTGAAATTCAGTGTTGCATTAAATCAGTGAAAAGTGTCAAAACATAACATTAGCAAAATGGGTTTTTGAAGAAGCAAAAATTTAACCCATGACTTCCAAATATTTAAATAGAGGTTTCCACAAGCAAACAAGGTCATTGTGCTAATCAAGGTTATTAAGAAACATAGCAAAGTGTTTGAGAGTGCATAGTGCGTGTTTGGAGTGAAGTTGGAGGCAGTTTCCAAGGCGCGACGCATGCATAGAGGGGCGCGGCGCACACACAGGGTGCGGCACACACAGAGCCACCCCACAGTGCAAATTTTCAATGGATGCAGCGCACACACAGGGCGCGGCGCACACCCACAAAGACCCGAAATCGTGCCAAATTGCCTCAAGTTGCTTGTGAAACCCCTCAAATCAACAAGTAGGCTCTATATGATGGCTTGCTCATAAAATTTTATGAATGATATGGTGGTTCATGGCTATGTTTAGTTGCAAATAAACTCATAAAACCAACCACAAAGAAAACACCAAAAGCCATTGTTGCTAGGGTTGCATAATTGTGGTGTTGATGCCAAGGCTCCATTTTCACCCTTCATTTTTCCCTTGCTTGCCATTTTTCCCTATCCCCCCTTTCTCATTTTTCCTATTATCCCTACCCTAAAACACTAACAAACTCTATTCCCTATCCCCTCCTCTTATTTGTCAACATAACACCCCAAAACTCTACCTTATCAAAACCCCAAAACCCTACCTTATCAAATACCCAAAACCCCCTACATATCCCTAAAAAAACTTCTCCCCATAACCCCTATTCCCATCATATTACTCCCCTCCTAATACTCCCTTTTTCATTGTTCCTCTTGGTGGCAGATATCAAAACAACACCTAGTTTCACACCAGCATCAAAGGGCAGCCCAAGTATAGTACACACACAACAGTCATGACATCTGAGCATTCATCAGAGTATGAGATGGAGACACAAAGTGATTCATCCTCGGAAGAATAGGCTCCCAGGAGACATCACAAGAGTGGCAAACATGTTAGGGATGAGCCAACTACCCTCACTGAATTGCAGGCCTGCCTTCTTGCCATGTCATGTTTCCAACATCTATCATGTTTTGAATTTTGTCAAAGGGTGGCTAATGTTAGAGTTCATCATGAGTTGGCCTGTCTTTTTGTGCTTCACCTACATGGAGTTCAGTCTATCTTAACTGGGGTCACCTTCACATTGACCCCTAAAACTATCTGATTGGCAACAGGCATACCGAATTTTGGAGAACAGTGGCATAAGAAAAAGAAGGTGGATAGAAAACATTATGAGCCTTACATTCAGGATAGTTTCTTGAGGCAGCTCACAAGAGTCTTTCCATTCAGATATTTGAAAGATGAATATGCTCCGCTCATGAAATTGATCATGAAGTACTTCAGTTGTGAGGGGAGGTTCTCTCGTCTATATGCCTACCACATCAATTTGCTCATGCACTTTACCAAGGTGCGGATGATGAACCTCCCATTTTTCATTTGCAGGAACATAGAGAGGATGAACACCTTCATGCAGCATAAGACCCCTCAACAGCAACTTAACAATGTTTATCACTTTGCTCTTATCCAGATTTTGGTGGATCATCAGTTGGGATTGCAGGTTATTGCTTGTGAGGACTTCATCTCCTGTGACCTCTTTAGCACTTCACAGGTATTATCAGAGGTAGAGCATCAGATAGGTGGTCATTCTCATCAGTATGAGTGCCATGAGACCACTACTATGACAATATTCGTTACATATCAGAGAGGCAGCAGGAACTTGTTTGCAGCAGCAAAGCGAGTGTTATCTCCACCCAGGGTGGAAGGGGCCTCGCTTCTGGCATCGACAACACAGGTATAGGACAAGGGCAAGAGGCCCATGCATGAAGAAGGGCCATCAGTTGAACAGGAGGCCGACTTCATCCTCATTCAGGATGATGATGCAGATGTGGAGAGTGCCAAACTTAGGATGACCATCCAGGAGCAGAAAACCGAGATCCAAGACTTGTCACTCAATTTGGAGAGGGCCAAATGGATCATCAGGTATTTGGAGCAGAGGAACAAGTAGCTTGAGGACTAGCATGAGATCATGGAGCTTCAAAGCATCCGTGAGAATTGCCAAGCTGCCCAGCATATGAGGATTGAGCTCACTCCACTAGAGCAAGAGATTAATAATGACCATGAGTCTTGGCTCGAGCGAATCAACATCCACCTTGAGAGACTACTGGAGAAGGCTGATAGAGAAAAAACCATACTGAGGCGGATGGTTTATCATTACAGGGCATGGAACATGAGTTCAAAGGCTCAGATAAGGAGCTTGAAGGCAAAATTGAGTAGAGCAACAAAGAGACAAAAGAGGCAAAAGGAGCAATATCGGCTTCGAATCTTGGCTGAAACCTCTGTGGCTCAGGATAGTGCCTCTTAGAGAACCTCCAACCCAAATTTCAAGAAATTTGGGGCAACTTTGGTCACATGGCAAAATTTTGGTCACAACACAGGTTTTTTCTCCCTCGCTTAGGATTGGGAGTTCCAAATTGCAAATGATTTGCATTTTTGGATTCATCATGCAAAATCACGACTACTGGTGCATCGACAAGAAATTTGGGCATGATTTGAGTCTTGAGGAGGTCAAAAACACCGTAAAAATGACCTCTCTACCCCTATTTTGACACACAGGAACCAGTCTTGGGAGAATGAAGATTTGGAGGGGAAAATGAGCACCAAATTCAGAAATTCCACTTAGGTTGGAAAGCAGACAGGCCAAGCTTGCAACAAGCACACATGGGCACATTTTGGACTCCTTGAGGTACCTCAAAACACCCTGCAAAGTGGCACGGTGCATATAGAATTGGGCACGATGCATATCGAGAAAAGGGCCAAATTCACCGTCGTTTCACGAAATTTCGATTCGCGACTTTCTCCAAGTGGGCCCTCTCATATGCACTTCACCTTTTTTGGCAACTAAGGCAAATTTTAAAGAGTTTGGCTTCTATCCAAGTGGCAAAGGAAGGCAAACGGTCAACCAAGCCATTTGTCGTTTTTGTAACACTGCACCTATAGCTAATGGTTGGCTTTCCACCTCCATGTTGTAATGATTTGAGAAACTCCCCAACTCTTGGTCGTTCTATTTCCTCATGACATAGTCTATTTATTGTACGCAAACCATTTGCAAAGGGTTGGTTGGCTTGTAATTTCTGGGAGACTCTGGGAAAGAAACTTTGTTTCTTCATTGTATATTTTGATAGACGATTAATGAAAGGCGGCAGCTCTGTTTCATGAGATTCATGTGGTTGTGAGTGTAGTAAATATGTTTTTCCTTATGTTTCGTATGTATTTCGTTATGTTTCATAGTTCATTCATATTCATTTCCAGTAAAATTTTCTGAGTAAGATAAGGTAGAATTCATTTTTATTGCTCTGCCTGTGGGAAAGTTTCACGCTGTGTGTTTTTCTTCTGTTGAAAAGGATTCATCTACTTATGCCCTTTTCAACCTCCTAAGCAATCTCTCCATTCCGCATTATTTCAAACTAAATTTCTAGACTTTCCGCCTGTCTTGCCTCACAAAGTAATCTATGCCTTTGTATTAAATTCTTTGCTCATTACTGTCCGTTGGTCCCATAATATCCCAGAAATTTAGTCATTCATAAAAATTTGTTTCTTGTATCCATATTTACTTACTAGCCTAAGATCAATATTTCATTGTAAGTCATCTCAGATCATATCATTTACTTATTCGGTAAGCATGACTCAGAGAGAACCCTCTCCTATTCTGGTAGGGCTAACTACCAGACTGAGCGTGGTTTGTGGTTACCCTGAATTTTGCCTTCCTTCAGCCTAAGGCAGATTTAGGTTCTAACAGAAGCCACATTCTACAAGGTTCTATAGTTGAAGAGCTACCAAAGGGATAATTTTCTCACTATGTTTCCGCCTGCATGGCAATGGGGTTGTTGGAGCTTGAAGACTGTGTGGAATTGAGAAGAAAACTCGAAGCGAGATAAGCTAGACTTTAACAACATGTCTATATTTTTAGATATTTTTTATTCTCGTGATGATGATTTTCTCATGTGGGCATTTGGAATTAGCGTGGGTAGTATGTTCAAGTCAGAAGAAATTTCTGAAGAAACAATGTGGTTTCGTTAATGACCATGAGAATTGTTAGGACCTCATATTGTCCCTTTTTGACCATACATTTTGCTATGATGTCATCCTTTTCAACTTACATTTAAAGTCCTTGTTATTGTTTTAACCCAATTATTCCAAAGGTATACAATGTTTCTTCTCATCACTATACGTTTAATTATTTTACATATAATTATGTTATCTTCATAGTTAATCATTGAATTTTTAGTTGTTGAATAATTAAAGAATGATGTGCAGTCCGCGTTGCTAAAACTGCTTGGAGTTTGCAAAAGACTATTTTCGCAGTTGCTGAAACAGTAAGAATGACATGCAAATCTCAAAGTTGAAATAGTTGTGATTTGCATTCCAATTTTGATAGCAATAGAGGAACAATATTATGATCACCAACCGAGCTGTTACATTGGATGTAATGACCATGATCCAAAGATGGAATTATTGTAACAACATTTTGTTGATAGGAAACTGATTTCCTATTTTTTGTATAATTGGTTTTAAATAGAACTTACAATGTAAATCTATTGTAATAGATGTCTCCTCTTTATAAAGAGGAGACATCTACAATAGAGGGGGATGAACAGACTGCGGGAAAGGCTGAGTTGAAGGAACATGACTAGAATCCTTTTTGTAATATGACATATTGATGGATGAACAAAATTTTGTTCTGAACATCTCTTTCTAGTTCTTGTCTCCTAGGGAATCTTGTGAGAAGGACAGGGCCCACCTTCATCACAAGATTCACGCATTATATTTCTACAGTGTGTTAATTGTGTCTTTTATTCACACCTTGTTAACAGTATTGTTTACTGAATATTGCTTATAATAGTCCTGCTGAAACTCTGTTTTCTTCTCAATTGATCATTGCATTGTTTAAGATTGTTTACAGTCAATTTATGAGTGCTTCATTGGTTATTGATTTTACACAGTGATTTGGCAAGCTCGATAATCAGAGACAGGTGCTGAAGATTCTTGCTCCAGGAATAGGGTCCTGTTCTCTGTTACAGCATAGCCATTGCTTTCTTTTGCAGATTGATTCTTTTCCATTAGATTACTTCTTGAAAGAAATTAAGCATTCCTTGGTAGTTATTTGTAATAGAGTGTATTTGCTATAACACAGAGTGGAGCTTCAGTTGTTAAAGCGAGGTGTGATTTGTTTGTACTACAACTTTTATTGCTTTTAAGATTGAGTACATATAGTACGCAATTGCCTTTGAAATAATTAGACTTCCCTAGGTTGACAATTTATGTAGCACTTGATTGTTTAATTAATAAGCAATTAAAGTAACCAACATTTTGGCACCGTTACTGGGGAAGGCAATCGTAGATTTTAAGAGCATTAATGACTTTCTTTTAGATATACAGGATTCATGAGAGGATGCAGGAAAACTAATCCTACAGGTGGAAAGGACAAAGGCAGAGGAGAAAGGAGTACTTTCATTGATGACATTATCTCAAAAGCTAAAACTTCTCTGAGGTTAAGGTCTCGGAGGCCACAAACTCAGCACTCTCTCCAAACAAACTACGAAATAGAGGAAGTAGTGGGACCTGAATGGGCTAAGGAGACAGTAGAACGTATTGAGGAACCAATAGAGAACATTGAAGAACCAGTAGAAGATATTGAAGGATCAATAGAAGCTGAGGAACCAGACATTGAGGGTTCAATAGAAAGTGTTGAAGACCGGGCAAGTGCAACAGGGGAACAACCAATGGAGGGAAACAATGAAGGAATCTTTGTTGGGGGATGTACAAGAGAAGGAAGAGGAGAGAATTCTATCTCCACCTTGGAATTTCCCATTGAGGATCTTCCCAGAGGGACAACTCCTATGAAGAATATCCCACTTTTAACATTACCCAACTTCCATGGTTTATCATCCAAAGACCCTAATGAATTTCTTTTTGAGTATGATATATTATGTAGAAGTTATGATTATGTTACTAATGCTCAAAAGTTGAAGTTATTTCCAGCGACATTAAAGGGAAATGCACTGAGATGATTTATGAGCCTTGGAGGCCATGTGATCACAACATGGGAGCAGATGAAGGAGAAGTTTCTGGCCAAATATCAATATTATTGCCGGACAAGAGAAAAGGAGGAGGAACTATTCAAGATGGTTCAGAAGGAGGGCGAAAATTTGGAGGATTTCATGGAAAGACTACAATATAATCTGCAGAGATCCAATCACCCTAATGTAAGTAAGGACATCCTTAAAACCATATTATTGAAAGGGGTATGGGATGATTGTTTAGAAATTTTAAATATGCTTCGTAAAGGGGATATATCCAAGGAATCATATGATGAAATTGTTAACCTCTATTAGAGATGTTCAAGGGGAGCTGCTAAAAGATCCAAAAGCAGGGATAGTACATATTCAAGAGTCCAGAAATCAACCAGTGGGGGAGCAACAAGAGCTGAAATAGGTAATCTACTTGAAGAATTTAAAACTGAAATGTTAAGCTCTTTTTCTTCACAAATTGATACCTTGTAGGTTAAAAAGAAGCAGGCAAAGGCAGAAGCTACTTTGGCCATTTTCTACCCTAAATGCAGAGAAAAACATCCACTAAGGGAGTGCCCACTGGACAAGGTACCAATTTGTACCATTTGTGAGAAGGACCATGAAACTCAACAATGCCCTTCTTTACTAGGAATAAAAGCAGCATTGCAACCAACTGAAGAAGAAGCGGAAGCAGTTTATTTGCTGACACAGAGGAGGCAATGGAAACCATGAGGATAAGGTACGAATCCTAATATACCACTTAATCGTTGGAATAATTATCCTTCTTTTAATCAAGCAGATTACCCGCCCTTCAATCAAATGCAATACCCACCCTTCAACCAAATGAACTTCCCACCCATGCAACAAACAAACCCTCCCTTTGTAGACCCTACATTGTGGACTCCTTGGTCTCTACAACAATCTTATTTTAATCAATGGAACCCAGGCTGGAGAGCTCAGCAAACGTTGTTTCCAAACCAATTCCCTCAGTATTAGCAACCTCTCTCTCTTCCATCAGGTGCTCCTCCGAATAATCAGACAATGCGACCCCAGCTACCTGTACAACCAAACCCTAATCCTAATAATAATAATAAAGTTGTGCAAGTCATCGATATTCAGAACCAACCTATATCTCCCGTTTTCCTTGTGTAGTGTAATGATATCCATTTGCGATCTGGGAGAATAGTTGAGCCTATTATTGATGATATTACTTCTTCTGACTCTGACAAAGAAGAGATAGAAAAAGTTATATTATCCAATAAGGGGGCTGAAACAGTTGAGCCACCCTCTAATAAAACTGCTGAAATAGCAGAACCACCATTTCCTTAGCATTTAGCTCTCACTAAGACACATGACCCGCCTGCTTTTAACCTTCTAGGGGAATTACAGAACCTGTATGTTAAAATTCCACTTCTGCAAGCACTCAGAGATGTACCTATTTATGCGAGAACTGTCAGAGACATTTGCATCAAGAAACCTAGTAGGAAAGCTAAAGATCCTCTTACAGTTCACGTGATGGATGATCTAGCTACTCTAATGTTAGGAAAAACCCCTCCTATAAAGTATGGTGATCCTGGTCATCCTACAGTCATAGTACAGGTTGGAAAAATTATTGTTTCACGAGTCCTGGTAGACTTAGGTGATGCTATAAACATAATGACCCTTGAAACTGCAATTACAGTTGAAAAATGTAATTAGAGAGACACCAACTATCCTAGAGCTAGCTGACCATTCCACAATCAAACCAGAAGTGGTAATTGAAGACCTGATCATTTCAGTTGAATCCTGGAATTACGCAGCTGATTTTTTTGTATTACAGACTACAACAAAGTTGGGGGGGAACCCACTAATTCTAGGGAGACCATGGTTGGCTATAGCAGAAGCCTTTATCAGCTGTAGATCGGGCTCAATGTCAATTTCTAATGGATGTGAAACTAAGTAGCTCACTCTCTACCGTCATGCTACACCTATGATTAACAATTATAATTCATTATGGTTAGACTATGAGGATGATGATACTCAACCCATTTTGACTATTGGACAAGCCTTAGCCTTTAAAGACACCACCGAGGATGAAGTAATTAGTGACTTTATTTCTGAACCCTCCTCTGTTGCCTCTGAAACATATAACCAGTTAACTGCAATCCTGGAACCTGAAACACAGGAAAACCTTAAATCTAAAAATCCATCTCGAACATCAACTGCTATCTCCTCTAAGAGTATAATAGTAGAAAATGAACCTGGCAAAACATTGAATATAAACCCTAACTTGACAAATGCTGAAACACAACAGTTAATGAAGTTACTTCATGAAAATAAGGAAGCATTCGCACGGGACTACATAGATATGAAGGGAACCTCCCCTGAATTATGTACTCATCGTATCTATATCAAGGAAGGGTCTCGACTAGTCTGTCAACCCCAGTGGAAAATGAATCCCAATCTGAGGGAAATTGTTATGGAAGAGCTTCAAAAATTTCTTAATGTGGGGTTTATATACCCTATATCTGATAGTGAATGGTTTTCTCCATTAGTGATAGTATCTAAGAAAAATGGGAAATGGACAGTGTGTGTAGATTATAGAGCCTTAAACAAAGCCACTCAAAAAGATAATTTCCCATTGCCATTTATTGCAAGTGCCAGACAATTTGTTAGGAAAGAGATTCTTTTCCTTTTTTGATGGTTTTAGCAGATATAACCAGATCAAAATTGCACCCCAAGACCAAGACAAGACCACTTTTACTAGTCCATGGGGAACTTTTTCCTATAGAGTTCTCCCATTTGGACTATGTAATGCTCTGGCAACGTTTCAAAGAGCAGTGATAGGAATTTTCTTTGATATGCTTAATGACTCTTTGGAGATATTTATGGATGACTTTACTCCTTATGGTGTGACTTTTGAAGATGCATTAAAAATCCTTGAGAAAGTACTTAAATGTTGCATAGAAGCTCATCTTTCCTTAAGTACTGAAAAGTGTCATATGATGATGAATGAAGGAATTGTATTGGGACACTTCATTTCATTCGTAGGGATTCAAGTTGATCCATCTAACGTGCACGTAATTCAAACTCTTCCTATCCCAAAAACACAAATTGATGTAAGAAGTTTTTTAGGATATACTGGATATTACAGAAGATTTATCAAGAATTTTTCTAAAATAGCTTCTCCTTTGTTTGTGTTACTTACGAAAAATGTTGAATTCAAGTGGACTGATGATTGCGAAAAAGTATTTGATGAACTTAAGCATCAGTTGTCTATAGCTCCTATTCTAAGGGGACTTGATTGGGCAATGCCTTTTCATATATCCTCTGATGCTTCAGAAACTACAATTGGAGCTATCTTGGGTCAAGAAGAAAACAATCTTCCTTATGCTATCTATTTCATTAGTAAGAATATGACCCCTGCTGAACTTAATTACATAGTTACTGAAAAGGAATTTTTAGCAGTCATTTATGCTATTAATAAGTTTCGACATTATATTACTGGTTACCCTACTTTTTTCATACTGATCACTCAGTCATTAAGTATTTAATGAATAAATCTGTTACAAACGCCCGAGTTACCAGGTGCTTATTATTACTGCAAGAATTTGATATTACAATTGTAGACCGACCATGTAAGGAAAATGTAGTTGCTGACTTCCTTTCTCAGATAAAAATTGATGATAATACTCCAGTAGATGACTCCTTTCCTCATGAGTACTTATTTGCAGTATTTGCTCACTCACCTTGGTATGCAGACATTGCCAATTATTTGGTTGCAGGGAAGTTACCATCACACTTGTCACATAGAGAAAAGAGAAAAATCATTCAACAAAGTGCTCGGTACAGTTGGATAAGTGGGTGTCTTTTTCATATAGTACTTGATCAGGAAATTCATAGATGCATTAGAGAAGATGAGGTTTATGACATATTGAAGGCTTGTCATGATGACCCTTGTGGAGGGCATTTTGCTGATAAGAGAACAACACACAAAATTCTCAGAATGGGTTATTATTGGCCCTCACTTTTCAAGGATGAAAAGTAATATGTCAAGGCCTATGATAGCTATCGAAGAATGGGTCAACCTAATCATAGAGACGAAATTCCTCTGAACCCTTAGGTAATACTTGAACCCTTTGAAAGATGGGTTCTAGACTTTATAGGACCCATCAATCCTCCATCCAATCGCAAAGTTTACATATTGGTTTGTATAGATTATACGACTAAATGGGTGGAAGCTAAGGCACTTATTAGGGCTAATGAGGAATTTTTTTTAACCTTTTTATTTGAAGAAATCTTTGTTAGGTTTGGAATGCCTAGAGAGCTAGCCACAGATGGAGGACCTCCTTTCAATTCTCATGGTTTTAAAGGTACACTTCAGAAATATCATACTAATCATAAAATGACTACACCCTACCACCCCCAAGCCAATGGTCAGGTGGAAAGTACAAATAAAGTCATAGAAGCCATTTTAACAATAACAGTTAAGGAGATTAGAAAGGATTGGTTTCAAAGGCTGCTTGAAGAATTATGGGCTTACAGGACTACCTGGAGGAACACTATAGGTTCTTCACCTTATGAATTAGTTTATGTTAGAAGTGTTGTTTTTCCTATGGAATTTGAAATTAAAACCTTAAAAACTACTTTAGCTGTTAACCTTGACTTGACTGATGCACAGAAGGCTAGGTTGTAACAGCTTCAGGAACTAGATGAAAAGAGGTTGGATGACATCCATCAAACAAATATTGCTCAACAAAAAAGAACCAAGTGGCTTGATAAAACTATTAAGCACAAGCAGTTCCAAAAAGATAATTGGGCTTTATTGTATGATTCTCGATTTGAAAATTTTCAAGGAAAACTACGAACAAGGTGGCTACGACCTTATGAGGTAGATACTGTTTTTCCAAATGGAACAGTAAGGCTCCTAACACTTGATGATTCTAAAAAACCATGGTATCAGCTCCATTTATAGCAACAACCTATTTCTAAAGAGGATTTTAAGGCCACTTGTATGGCAGATTTACATTATATCTTTTTGGGGGAGTCCGCTACCCCTCATTGCACCTAATTTTTGCATTATATTTCTTGTTAGATTAAATTTTTTTATTTTAACTAATAATCTCTGTCAAGGGTTGCCATGTTACAATTTATTATTTTGCAGGCCTTAGATTCAGAGGCTGGTTGAAAAGAACAATTGTATTGCAAGCAGGATCAAGTTTCATTTTGGGAAACGTTGTCATTCCACTTCAATTCATAATTCATTCCCTCACATTACCCTTGAGCAACATTTTCCTATTTTTCTTTACAACAACATCTCTTTTTCCCGTTGCTGAAACACCAGTCTTGCCCATTTTTCCCGTTGCTAAAACACCAACATTTCCCCATTTTCCTCGTTGCTGAAACACCAATTTCTCCATTGCTGAAACACTAGCCTTTTCATATATCCATAATTTTCCCCCATTTTTCCTGTAATTGAGGCATAAATTCCTCTCAAAAAGGACCAATGCATATCACTTTTTATTGGAAGAATCATCCATTGATCCTTATAATTGTGTTCTTTCACTACCACCTCCTGTGACTGTAAAATGCATTTCATATAAATACCCTCATATCTTACAACCTTGTTTCATAACTATTGGTGATTTATTAGCAACGACATTATACTTCCAGCACATCAATCGAAGGTAAAACGTGAGGTATGCATGTTTATGTGTAAATATTAAACTATAGTTAATGAGAAGATCCTAATATGATTACCGAAATCGCCATACATTCAAACTTATCATTTTAGCTGCAGTTGGGGGGGAATATCAAAATTTTGCAATCATTTCACGATACACCAATCACCGTCGTTTTTATCACGACCATGTCTCATCACCCCATCTCTGTCTTATTATGTCACAACCTCATTTGCAATATTTTACTCTGTTTCGGCTGCGGTAACTAGGCTCTGTACTGTGCATTTTGTTGAAACCAATAACTATGGGAGGCAACGCTATTCGAAATGAACCTGACTCAGTAGCTCTATTGGAATTACACCCAGAGGCATATCAAATTTTTCAACAAGTATGCTGGGTGGATTATTTCCAAAGGCTCTAGGGATTTAACTCTCAGCAAGTCCAGGAATTTGCACGTAATTTAAAGGAAGGTTACTCTACTGTTCAGGGAGTGGAAATTCCAGTAATAGAGGAGGATATAGCGCAGGCTTACCAGCCAATGGCATTCGTTTGTTCAGTCGTAAACACATTATTTTGAACGCACAACAAGATTTTCTTCTACCTGGAGAGTAGGTCGAACCTAAAGGCAGGGGTGTTGCACTTCATTCATTACCACCTCCATGGCCAAGGGTTGTAGAGTTTGTCAAGCACTACCTCACCTGTGAAGGACGTTACTAGGTAGTGTACCAGCATGACTTTGTGTTGTTGAATCATTTAAGACATGGTTTTTTATTAAATATGCCATATTATCTGCTTGGGTGTCTAAAGAATATGTCACATTATTCCATGAATGCAAAGTACCCACTCCTCTCCCTTACTCACCATCGCCTGGTTCAGCTTCTAATTCAGAGGGGCTTTGCCCTGCAGAATCCTTCCCCCCTTAACAACCCACCCCAGGAAGCTGCTAAAGTTCCTCAACCAATAGTTGAAAACCCACAGGAAGCTGTTGAAATTCCTCCACCAACAGCCGAAAATCCTCAAGAAATTGCCGAAATTTCTCAAACAACAACCGAAACTCCCTAATTAGATGTTGAAAATCCTCACCGGACCCCTAGAATCTCTCAGCTAATTGGAAATCCTTCTGTGCAACAACCAGGAAGCATCTTTGATTCCTCAGAAATTCCACCACCCGCAACAGTCAACCCAATTGACCCCTCCTCTGTATCTACTCCACCCCTTAACTTACTTGAATCATCCACTCCCACTATCCATGTCCCTAGTGATGATTCAGATGAAAATATTCCCATTACCAAGCTAAAAAGGAAAAGGCAAGAAAAGGCTCCATCCCTACTAAAAAGACAAACAAGAGCCTCAATTAAAGAAGATGCTACTACTGATGACCTCCCTACCTTAAGGAAAAATGTTCATAAGAGAAAAACCACTGCTCTTTCGGGCTTTCTCCCTCGAAGACGAATGGGGACATCTTCTAAAGCAGCAACTGAGACCACCACCCCAAATTCCCCAACTATGATCCTAAAAACCCATACCTCACCACACCCCCAAGGCCCTAAATCTTTACCTTCCTCACCCTCGAGTACCGAAATGCAAAATGTTTATGATTTTACGACATCATTCTTTTCAGAAGACACACTTGCCCCACAAGATCCATCTACTGATTTATCAAAAGTAGACACCTAAGATGATCTACAGCATGTAGCTGCCCCACAAGAACCAACTATGGACTCAACAGGTGTTACACAAGAACCACCTGCTGAAGAACAGAAAGCAGATGACCAGCATGTATCTACCCCATAAGAACCAGCTACTAAATCAACAGGTGTTACATAAGAACCACCTGCTTATGATCTTAAATTAGATAATCAAGATACTATACAAATTGTAGTTGTTACAAAAGAACCAGCTACTCAGTCTGTTGATACACAAAATTTGGATGGTTAGGATGATATAGCTGTTGATCCAGCAGTTGTCACACAAGGACCACCTTTTGAGGATGCAAATAATGAGGCTGCCACCGAACAACAATACTTCCATCCACTGGAACCACCTACAGAGACTGCAACTGCTACAGAAGCCCCTGTCACTTTAGCCTCCCTTCAACAAGAAAATGAGTTTCTGAAATCTGAGATTGAGGTTTATAAGCAGGAGTTAATAATGGAAAGGGAAGCCTATGAAAGACAACTTAATCTGTATACTTTAGCTCATGTAGCATCTGCAGCTGAGAAAAGTGCAGAAAAGGATCGATATAATGAATACATGTGCAACCAATGTTGTGATCTCTATCATCGACCTGGTTATAAGATAGTCTAAGTCCCATTGCCTGGATCCACTCCTGCATCTACTCTTGTTATAATTAAAAAGGAATGCCCTGCTATTACACAAGAACAAACAGGGCCTTCAAATATTTCTGGAGAAGAAGTGAAACCACAAGTATCCTAGCCTACCCTGGTTGTTAAAGCTAAAAATCCTGTAACAAAGCCTATGAAGACTGTGCTTACTCAGACTGAACCTCGGCATACAAAGACTGTCTTCACTCATACCTCAAGCATTCAAGAACACATGGATATATGGATGAAGGAGTATGTTCTTTCACAATAAAAGATATTGCAGGAACATAAATCATTATGGCAGAATCATATATATAGAAATTGGGAAATTCAGGAACAGTCTCGTCCATAGCACAAGGAAAATAAAAAGCTAAAAATTAGACTGTCTCTTATCTTTGATCTGGTTCAAAGACTGTTGGCCACTAGGAAACCATCCTTTAATTATTCTATATTTCTGGCAGAACGCCTAGTGTTCTTCCATATAAAAGCAATCAGAGATGGATGACCCCATGCGGTGTCTACACCCCAGCAGTTTATTGAAACCTTTGTAGAAGCATCCGTTAGTGAACAAAATTTATTATGTGAACTCTATTTCCATAACGAAGCCATGCCTGAGAATAGAAAGCTTAATATGATCCCTCTGGTTGGTGACATTCAGATTAGAGCCTTTGTTTCTTTCCTGGCCAATCAGCTCATGTGGAAAAATGCTTTCCTTTCAGCAACACATAACGAAGATAATCACCTTCTGTGGATTCGAGTCAAACCACAGAATGTTGTTGTTTTCGTTGCTGAACATCGTTGGTTTTTAAGGGAACCGGGAATGACTGAGCATATCAGAGAACTACAGGCAACAATTTTAAAAGATTGCCAATATTATGTCAAGACTAAGGGAGCTCTTGCCTTACAGGTAAACAACCTATATTGGGAACACTGCCCTAAGGAGAGAAAGGAATATCATTCCTATAACCCTCTTAACCTTTAGACAACAATTTCACAACTACCTACCTATGTCAAATGCATTCAGTAGTGTGCCAAAAATTGGTTGGGTTATCATTTTAACTTCCCTCTTCTATGGCTGCTAGCACAACAATATAAAAATTACTTCAGGTTGTCCAAAAAGGAGGAGCTTGCAGCATGGCAGAGATTACAGAATGTCCATGGTTTTTGAGATTTGGTTGATAGAACCTTCTATACTTACTGTATAAGTAATTTGCACTGTACATCCCAGTACTCCGACTTAGACTCAGAGTAGAAGTTGCATGAGGACATGCAACCCTTTTAGTTGGGGGGGATGTTAGGACCTCATATTGTCCCTTTTTGACCATACATTTTGCTATGATGTCATCCTTTTCAACGTACATTTAAAGTCCTTGTTATTGTTTTAACCCAATTATTCCAAAGGTACACAATGTTTCTTCTCATGACTATACGTTTAATTATTTTATATATAATTACGATATCTTCATAGTTAATCATTGAATTGTTAGTTGCTGAACAGTTAAAGAATGATGTGTAGTCCGTGTTGCTGAAATTGCTTGGAGTTTGCAAAGACTATTTTCACAGTTGTTGAAACAGTAAGAACAACACACAAATCTTGAAGCCAAAACAGTTGTGATTTGCATTCCAATTTTGACAGCAACAGAGGAACCATATTATGATCACCAAAAGAGTTGTTACATTGGATGTAATGACCATGATCCAAAGACGACATTACTATAACAACATTTTGTTGATAGGAAATTGATTTCCTATTTTTTGTATAATTGGGTTGAAATAGAACTTACAATGTAAATCTGTTGTAATAGATGTCTCCTCTTTATAAAGAGGAGACATCTACATGAGAGGGGGATGAATGGACTGCAGGAAAGGCTGAGTTGAAGGAACATGACGAGAATCCTTTTTGTAATATGACATATTGATGGATGAATAAAATTTTGTTCTGAACATCTCTTTCTAGTTCTTGTCTCCTCGAGAATCTTGTGAGAAGGACAGGGCCCACCTTCATCACAAGATTCACCCATTATATTTCTACACTGTGTTAAGTGTGTCTTTTATTCATGCCTTGTTAACAGTACTATTTACTTAATATTATTTATAATACTCCTGTTGAAACTCAATTTTCTTCTCAATTGATCGTTGCATTGTTTAAGATTGTTTACAGTCAATTTATGAGTGCTTCATTGGTTATTTAGTTTACATAGTGAGTTGGCAAGCTCGATAATCAGAGACAGGTGGTGAAGATTCCTGCTCTGGGAATAGGGTCCTGTTCTCTGTTACAGCATATCCATTGCTTTCTTTTGCAGATTGATTCTTTTCCATTAGATTACTCCTTGAATGAAATTAAGCATTCCTTGGAAGTTATCTGCAATAGAGTGTATTTGTTGTAACACAAAGTGGAACTTCAGTTGTTAAAGCGAGGTGTGATTTGTTTGTACTACAACTTTTATTGCTTTTAAGATTGAGTACATATAGTACGCAATTGCCTTTGAAATAACCAAACTTCCTTGGGTTGACAATTTATGTAGCACTTGATTGTTTAATTAATAAGCAATTAAAGTGACCAACAAGAATCAAGAGGCACAGCCTGTTGTGCAAGATTCACAAGCTGATCTTCAAGAAGGGTGTGAGTAGTAACAAAGTGTTGAAGATCAATTGGATGAGCCACATGAAGCTGTCTGCAAAGACATGGCAAACAAATACAAAGCTAGAGAGAATTTAAATTGTGATGATCTCATTAATATTTCTGTGTGTGAAAATGTTACATCAATGAATGATGAAGACATCATAGTTGACTTTCACATGGTTGACACTAGAAATAGTGAGAGGGAAAATTCTACTATCCAACCTGTGATAATCTTGAGAAGGGAGAGAATAAGAATTCAAGCTTTCCATCACTAGGGAAGAAATGAGGTGAAAAGATATCACTACCTCATGGAGAGGAAAGCAAAGACGAAGCCTCAACTCAAGATGAACAAATATGGGCTCTTCTGCAAGAAGACTAAAATGAAAACTCAGTTACCAAGTTTTTTTTCATGTTTTAATTGTAACCTAGCTGAGACTAGACCAGTAGGCATATGTTATTTTTCAGTACCCTTTCTCCATTAAGCGGGAGTGTTAGAATTAATTGAGAAAGATATAGTTAGTAGTTTAAGGATAGGATTGAGACTCTAAGATTAGATCTCAGATCCTACTATCTAGGGAGTGGTAGAGACCACCCTGATTTTCTGAAAGCCTATATGTACTAGGTTGTTGAAGATAGTTAGTGTATTGTGTGTAGTGTTTGGGCACTCTCCAGGTATCTCACCTGGAGAGCCACTTAATTAATATAATATCGATTTTTATCAATACCTCTAAACTGAATGATTCCACAACATAAAAAGTGAGCAGTACACATACAATATATCCCATGAAAGTGAATATAACTAGATTAGAAGAGAGAAGACCACTTGGAAAACTAAACACCACCACCCAACCTAGAACTGACTCTTCTAGTTCACCCATGAGTCAAGTTTATTTCCATGGATGAACTGCCTCTTGTTGATATTTGCAATGGGTATTTAATACCCTCTTCCACGATATGGTTTCCGTTAGTGGCGTCACAATTTTATGGATCTTTTTATCCATTTTCCTAGGCTTTTCTCCATAACTTTAACTCCCTAGAAATAACATCTTTAACCCATTTTCAGCAACCAGTCTATTATGATACTGGTAACAAGCTATTTGGTTCTTTAAAACAATTTAAGTCAACTCACATCTCTTATCATATCCTTAAATGGAGACATAGATGTCTTTTAGTCAAGGTTTTCATTCCATATAAAAATTTAGTTGAATGGTTTAAAAAGTATCTTCTTCCCGTTATCACAAAAGATGTGTCCAAGGGAGGTTTCATCATGGAAGAGCAATTTATTTCTCATGTAAAGCACTTAGACTTGGTCTACACTCAATCTGGCACTTTCTTTGAAAAAATCCTAAATTTACCTCATCGCACCGGTGAACCCATTATTAAATCTCCTATAGGATGATGATCTAATTCCATTGATGGTATTATAGGTTCTGTTATCTAGCAGCTTAATGAGAAAAAGAAAAATTCTAAAAATACTCAAACTTTGGCCATACAAGATACACCATTTCAAATCCTTCCTCTAGAAACTATTTATGAGATCAACGTTATAGAATCATCTACTGGCAAGACGAAATCAACCGAGAATAAGAAGGGAAAGGTGAATTGAAACAAAATGCTCCTTCAGAGAAGAAACCTGCTAAAACTAATCCTACTGATGAAAAACGAAAACCTCATTATCCTTGCCTTATTTGAAATGAGGATCACTATGTGAAGGAATGCCCACATCAAGCAGAGGTTTATAAATTCACTAAAGGCTCTCCAACTCACACTGTTTTGAAGGATCCATTTCTACCTAAATATAGAAAAATGGTTTCTAATAACACATCTTCCTCTTCCACATCACAAGATATCCTGATGATGTCCTCATAAGAAGTTATGATAACTACGAGATCCAGAGATAACAGATCTAAGAATCCTTTTGAAAATGGAAATGAAGCTAGTTCATCTGGCCAACCTTCCAATTTAATTCCTCCTTCTCCTTTTGGACCATTATAGATTGGGAAGACAAATCCTAATATGATGATATGACCGCCACCCAAAGGTGTGCTTCAGAAATCAACTTTCAACCCACATGCTAGAGCTGCACAAAATTACAAAATTGTTGAAGCCTGGCTATTTCGCCTTCCATAATGTTAGCATTAGATGTATGGAAAACATGCCTGCCACAACGTAAGATTTTATTGTCAGCCATAGGAGCTATTGATTTGTAGGATTCTAAATTAATTACCTTCGATCATGAGAGTCATATTTGAGACTCCCTCATCAACTGGCAATACAAATTCCAGTTTTTGTTAAAATTAGATGAGTATTCGTATAGTTATTGATGAAGGAGATCCTATGTGCATTGTGTCAATTTCTTGTTCAAAGATTTAGGTTCTCCAACCATTAATCAATCACCTACCGCTCTGAAAGCCTTTAGTGGAAGAGGTTTTCATCCATATGGGATTCTAAACAATTTACTTATAGAGCTAGTGGGAAAAATGGTTGCAATAAAAGTTGAAGTTGTGGATGGTCAGCTAGATTACAACCTTTTTCTTGGTCGAAGTTGTAGTTATGCTATGTCAGTAGTGGTATCGTCATTGTTACAAATGATACAATTTCCTTATAAGGGAAAGATTGTTAAAGTAGACCAGTTTCCTTACTACACTTTAGACACTAACTCTTATTACCAGGAATAGTGTCCACTCAGAGCTGTTATTCCCACTAAGACTGGTAGCTATCATAGAAACAAACAAGTAAAGTCTACTTTCGCTTTCCTTTATGAAAATAGATAAGAGTGGAACAAAGGACACCAACCTTA
>APFE031439195.1:145928-218026 GCA_000404065.3 Pinus taeda | reverse complement strand
CTTCTTCACCTCAATTAAAGCTTAGATCACCCAACACTATGAAGTTACACCAGAAAACCAACAACACTTCTCTACAAGATACAAGATTCCAGCCTCTAGATCTCTATGACAAGGGATCCATATATAGATGATTGTAGGGGGGTGAGTCATCTTCTGGGGTCTTGATTAGTGTCCTCTCTCTGATAGTTCTTGATTCCACTTGGAGACTGATGATCTCTTACTCATCCCTGGTCGAAAACAGAGAGGGAAATGTTAGAGGGGAAGCTTCTGGAAGATTCCATGATCTTCCACCTCACAAATTGTCCCTACCATTTGTCTATTCTCGCCCATCACACGCTACAGAGGGGCCATTCAGTATGCATCGCACCCTTTACACTAGGAAGCTGATATGCATCGCACCCTCTACACTGGGTATTCAGTATGGTCTAGTTTTGACCATTTCTTAGCAGTTTTTTGTGGAGAACTTCTGGGAGATGATGTAATCAACTAACCTTGTTCCTTTAGGTAGTGAAGCAACACTTTTAGGGACATAGGAGCCGTCAGTTTATGGAAATTTATGATTGGGGTTGCAGTCCCCAAAAATGTCTATAACAACTTTGCGGGTAGCATACCTTTTGTCATAAAAACAAATTCTCCTTATCAAGATATTGGTGTTGGTTTACTCAAAGACTCATCATTGATGGGAACCTTTTCGATGCCTCCACAAAATTTTCCTTCTAATTTTTCGAAGGTAAACATGATTACATCAAGAACTATACAATCTCTTAATCGATGGATAGTTCCTTAGAGTTTGAGTTATCCTCCTATGGAAGTGAGATGCCTTTGAGACCTTTTGAATAGGCTTATCAAGAAGTACATATGTTCTCTGACCTAGCGTCTGCAGTTGTTGATTGAGTTGATATGGTAAATGAATATTATTCTCCTTTGCCTTGGTTAGAACAGGTTTCATTCTCTCATCCTTTCGATAATATGTTTCCAATTAACAAAAGTATCACAAAGATCATGACTTTGGATCAAATTCCATGGAATGATCATCATCATCATTCATCATTTCTACCTATCCCTGATCAGATTGAGAATAATTTTTTTAAATATGTTTTCAACTGAGATAGTAAATAGTACAGAATCACTCATTTTAATATTTTAATCTGAATATGAAAATAATTTGGGGAATATATCTACGAACATTGTAATTGAAATCTCAATTAAAATAGGGATTGTTGAAAATATTCACATAGGTGCCTCATTCTCAATCGAAGACATTCGAATAGATAAGGCCCTATTTCAAGAATTATGCAACATTTTTGCCTAGTCCTATGAGGAAATGCCAGGAATTGATCCATGCATTGTAATAGATGAAATCAAGACTTAACAAGATGCCAAGCGTATCAGAAAACGATTATGTCTGGTGCATCCAAGAAAAGCTACTGCGATTAAAGTTAAGGTCGAAAAACTACTCAAAGTATGTTTTATCTACCTGATTCCCTAAATTGATTAGGTATCCAATAACGTGCCTATTAAAAACAAATGGGGAACCATTAAATTATGTACCGACTATAGGGACATCAATAAGGATTGTCCAAAAGACAATTATCCTACTCCCTATATCGATCAATTCATCTACGAATGTCCTGGAAATGAAATATTTTCATTTATGGATGGATTTTTTGGCTACAATCAAATCAACATACTCCTAGGTAATCAACATAAAACCACATTAATTTTCACATGTGGGACTTTTTCCTAACGAAAACTCCCATTCGTTCTAAAGAATGCAGGTGCAACTTTTTAACGGGCTATGTCTTATGCAGTTCATTATATCAAGAATACTGCGAAACCATATTTGGATGACTTGCCAGCTCATTCACTAATATGGGAAGACCATCCAATGCATTTGAGAGCAATTTTCATCAGATGTCGCTATTACAATATTCGCTTGAATCCACGGAAGTGTGTTTTCTGTGTGCAATCTATTTGATTGCTAGGGTTTCTTGTTTCAAAGGAAGTCATTTGTGTTAATTGATTGAAGGTTAAGGCTATCTTGAATTTACCTCCTCCTTGCAATATTCGCCAACTCCAAATTTTGTAAGGGAAAGAAAAATTTCTATGTCGATTTATCCAGAACTATGTTGGGTTAACTAAGGGTTTTACTCAACTTTTGAAAAAGGGAATCCCATTTATTTGGGATGAAGTGGTTAAAAAATCCTTTCATACACTTAAATATGTGTTGACCCATACACCATTGTTGCATCCTCCTTATTATCACCAAGATTAATTTTTATACTTAGAAATTTCTGATGCCACCATTATTATGGTCCTATTTCAAGAAGATGATTCAAAAGAAGAGCATGTGATATATTACTTAGGTCATAATTTGACCAAAACATTCGTATGATAAAGCACTTCAGTGATCAAAATATGCAATATGACTTTGTGCTTTAGGGAGAAATGTGTTACACATGATTTTATCGCATTAGGTAAATGACCATTGACTTGGATCTTTTGTTATCCACACATGTATTCTGGAACATTACCCTGCAGATTTAGAAATTAAATCATCTCAAATAAAGTGGAATATCTAGATCCTATGGTACAAAATTCTGATTTTAATTATGTTCACAATTTCGTAGACACTTCCCGCACATACACAGGGAAGACCATTATTATCTACGTAGAGGTACACATTGCCTTCCACTATGAAGTCACATGACTTGAAGTACATAAAAATGAAAAGTAAATTCTAGAAGCATTGTTGGTGGCTTATATTGCAACCAAAAATCTATGAATGAGTACCTATTTAGTGTTGATATCTCCCATCATGGAGTAACTCCCCTTCCATTGTGGAACATCTATCCCACTAATAGTGGATCTCATTCCTTGGAGAATGGATCCATAACTTCTCATCCTTAGACTATAAAGCCATTACAAGTCTGAGGTTTCAGGGAGGATTGTTGGAATTAGGTTTATGTTGTGGATATTAGTTTGGAAGGCTTGTCTTGCAAGGTAGAGGGTTGCAAACTACAGAAAGGGCTTGCTATATCAAGGCTACATGGTGATAAGGATTTTCTCCAATTTTATGAATATAAGCCATTGTTATTTCTGAGTTACATCTCTATCGATTTGACTTGTAGGATTCCTTGATAACGTATATGACATTTGGTTTCATTATTGATCAGTTCATATGTATAATTGGTTAATTGATTCATTTAACTCTTTGATTATATGGTGTATGCTTTGATCTCTTGTTTTTCTCTGTCTTTGCAAATCTCTTTTAGAATATTGCAGAGAATTTGTTGGGAGTAACAAGAAGAATTTGGAGCATCAAAGTGTGCATGATAAAAATATTTGAGGAAATTGAGGCATATTTCATTCTATTTCTTCCAAATGATAAAAAACTAGAGAAAAGTAGCTGCAATTATTACATGTTTGTTTCTAGGGTTCTTAAAAGTCTAGGGAGATTGCTCTTGTTTACAAGAGGAATTTTTCCTCATAACACTCTAGAATTTTGGGTATGGTGCATTTCTCATCTCGTTTTCTCTAGAGAGGATCCCCCTTCTTGCTCCATAGGCAGCCAAAGAGAGAGGAGGACCCTAAGACACTCACATGCTGAAGTGGGTCAC
Source organism: Pinus taeda (assembly GCA_000404065.3). Taxonomy (NCBI): domain Eukaryota; kingdom Viridiplantae; phylum Streptophyta; class Pinopsida; order Pinales; family Pinaceae; genus Pinus; species Pinus taeda. Next base: position 214,406 of record APFE031439195.1, on the reverse strand, counting down.
GCTAATGGCACGTCACGAAGGTGGTGACAACCAAAAAATACAATATACTCCTAATCTCTTTCAATGGATGGAAAATCAAATGATCATGATTGAATATTTTGCATATGTAGTCATGGATTACACATGTGATCTAGATATGGCACTGCTAGTTGGGATGTAGTGGGGTGACCTAGGTAAAAATTTCACGTTTTGGTATTTTCGAATTTTTCGAATTTTTTGGTTTTTTCTGGCATTCAAAAATAATTGTGTGAAATGATCATGCAAAGGTGGTCCTGGTGAGACTAGTAGGTCTACACAGGTTTGATAGGCATGGTGAGAAACTAGTAGCTCTCGTAGCGTAGAACCTAGACGTAGTAGAGGCATTGACTGAGCTGGAGCACAACATTGAGAGGTTGACCCTAGACATCCCAGATGTTAGGATTGATCACTTACCTCTCTACTATCAAAGGCACCCTATGGGGGTTGTTGGACCTATTAGACGCTTGCTATGATGAGTAGCTCGTGCTATTGTCTGCTACCATGATCATCATGTGTATCTGATAGTCTTAGGGCTAGATTTTCCTTTTTTATGATGTATTAGCATGTTCCGATAATAAAGTCCATGGGTCCTCATGTCGTTGGATGCCATTTTTGTAAAAACCACACTTTTACATACATTTTACTTAATGGAAACTACTACTTCTATTTTAGTCTATCTTGTACAATATATGGATGAGTATTGTTTTGAATTTGTTATAGATGATTACAAATGTGAATGCATCAATAATCAAATGTAATGCAAGATAAATGGGAAAAGTAATAGGAAATCGTAAAAAATGTTTTTTTTTTGCACACAAAACATAATTATGATGTACGATAGAGAGGCACATGCTCCCTGAGACATTTTTTATTTTCTTAAGTAAATCGTATATGAAATAAAGGTTTATTTATAAAATCAAATAAAATACTCAGTTTAAAAAGGGACTTGTTTCATTTTTTAACAAGATTGAAATACAACTATGCTTAGAGTTTGTTTCATATTTTAGAGAGGTTGAAACAACAAAAGAACCATCCTCACTATCACTTGCTTTAGCTTTCAAATGAGGTTGACATAGTAACAAAAGCATCCTCTCAGGCACTTGTTTCATTTAACAAGGTTGACGTAGTAGAAGAACCATCCTCCTAATTATTTGTTTCATTTTTTAACAAGGTTGACACAATAAAAGAAATTTCTTCAAAGGCATTTATTCCATTTTTTAATGAGGTTGATATAGTAAAAGAACTATCCTCATTGTATTTCTTTTATTTTTTAGTGAGTTTGAAATAGTAAAAGAACTATCCTCAGGGGTTGTTTCATGGATTCCATTTGGAATAAATACATGCCAAGGGATACTTCCAGACCATGGCCTCTAAGAGATATTCATCATAAGGAAAAATAACTCTCTAGAAGTAATACATGTGAAAAGAATCAAATGGAGTAAGAAAACCCATTTCACATTACCCCATAAGGTTCCTTATGTCAATTATCGTATCTAAGTCATAAGAAGTTGAGAAAATAGTGAGAGGCTCGCTTGCATCTGTAAATGAATGCATGGGACTAGTGGCCACATAATTAACCCGTAGTAGGGTGGATACCACTTGCATATAAGGAACATTCAGGGATGTCGGATAGTTGGTATTCGAATCAAGATCAATGAATGAAATCTGGTCATTAGTCACAATTTTTACATTGTGAGGAAAATGCATCACATGAAAGAGTGTCGATACGACAACTTTCATAGCATAGACATTGTCTCATTTAAGGAGAAAATTGAAATCGAAGTGGCCTTGGACTACCATAAGATCAATACATACAATTTTACCTTTGAGAGTAAATTATAGGTAACTTAGCAAGGATCCCTAAGGGCTTGCTAATGGTCCTCTTAAAATGCAAAATTTTCTGTGTAACAGGCCCAAGCTGAGGGGAACCCAAATCTTGCCAAACACATAAGGATAAAATAATCACAAAAGCACCTTCATCTACATGTGTGCACTGTACATTCTTACCATATTCTTTCACAATGATTTGGAAAGGGGTTGAAGAAGGAAGAAAAGGTTCTATCAGTCTACTCCAATCAAAAGAAATATCCTGATGACTTGAAGGGGGATCAATGGATATAGGTGAAGTACCCCCATGTGTAGAAGAACCCGAGCAATATAAAATTCACTCTCTAAAAGGAGAATGGGATCAATTGAAGATTATATCGATTTGACCACTTTATCAACGAATGGTACATCAACCTGAGTGATATATGTTTCACTCTCCAATGGAAGAGTGGAATTGATTGTGATTGGAATTAGATCAATCACTTTGTCCACTGATGATAGGTTGAGAGGAAGTGTACAATAACCTGTTGGAAGTTATTGAGGTGAAACAATATTTTTTTCGAACAATTTTGAGGCTTCGTCCATATGAGGACAAAGGTGACTATGATGAATACATTTGCATAACCTACAAGGAAACCTAAATTTACCCTTTTTCCTAGGACCCTCACAATCATAAGTCGATGGAGCTACAATAAGTTGATAATAATTTTTTGACCATACTTCCAAGACATTAGGAATACCAGGAAAATAAATAAGGACGTGGTACCACTTACCAACCTTACAAGGGCATCTAGGCTTGTGATTCATATTGGAAGTTCCCTCAACATTACCATTACCTACAACCATGGTTGATTGGTTGACATATCTCTTATTTTTTTCTTCATCATCTTCTTCCCTTTCTTCTCCTTCTTCATAACCTACTTACTAGCGTCAAGGCTTTTACCAAGCAAAGAAGAAGGAGAAGAGGATATGTTTGTGAAGAAGGTAAAGGGTCAACATGAGGTTGGTGATGTTGAGATGATGAACGTAGTTGAGGTGGAATAGTTTTTGTATTTCGGATCAAATAAGTTGAAAAAAAACACACCAGTAAACCTATCGTGAATCTGGGAAGTGAAAACATAGCCATATAAGGATCTTCGATGTTTGAAACATCAGGGAGGGGATAAGGGTTCTCGTTAAAAGGGGATTCTTTATCGGTAAATTCTAGAATTATTACCATTAGATTCAACTTAGATCAGTTTATTATCAATATTAATAATTGAAAATCAAAATCCACACCTAAGGTCTATAAAAAGTAAAAAAAAAAAAGCAAATAACATGCGCTTGTAAAGATAAGGAATCAAACAATGAAAAAAAGCTTTTCATGGTGAAATACTAGTTGGTGATGAAATCAAACATCATAGAGATCAATGTGAAAATTAGCCAAAGATAGTGCAGGTGGAACCAGTTATGTTGATGACCTGCTTTATGTACATGATTTGGTGCAAGTGATCTTCATTTATGCCATCTCGAATGAAGAATACCCTCCAAAAAGGTTGATGTGAATCTAGTCAATGTTTGTTCTATGTACAACAGAGACTTTTGCTCCACCATCACCTTGTGAAATAGCCCTAATATTATGGTCTCTAAGGTTACCACATAAAGAAATTTAACCTGGGGGGAAAGTCATAATCAGACGTACGCACAAGGGCGGAGTAACAAAGATAATCTCCTCTAGATGGTTAATCTGAGGTTTACTTCCAAGTGAATTCCAAGTACCTTTCGACACCATTATTAATATGTGTAAATCATTCAAAGTAACCAATGAAGTGGGATCGATCACTCCACTTGGTCCAATATGATCTCGTGCTTGACTTTTTTGTAAGGAGAGCTTCCCAAAGCGAAATTGCAGTAAATGACTTTACTCCCTATTGTAAGATGCTAATGTTTATTTGCATGTTTGGAAAGTTAACTCACTTCCCTATTACAAATCCCTACAACCTAATCTAATGTAGGTGGAAAAGAGCCCTAATAATAAAAAATTCTAGTTTGATTTTATTAGCGTTGATTTTAACATTTGTTACTTACTCAAAGGTAATGGACATGAAATTGATGGAATTATGACTTGACACAAAATATAATGCAATCGAACATAAAATTGTAGGATTTTCTTTTCAATGAATTGTAACTAAAATAAGGGAAGAGTTTCATTAAATTTTTAAAAATACAAGAATCAATGAATCATTTTCAAGACAAAAATCAAAGAGAATGCATAATAAATGATTCTTGGCTCTTATTCAAGAAATGAAACCTAACTTCCTCAATATCTAAGTTGTAAGAAACAAAATTTTATCTTATCAACTTCTTGCATACCCAAACAAACAATAATGAATTCTTACTTCAACATACACATGCTATAATTTCAATTTAAAGTAATGAGTTGCAAAACAATGTAAACAAAATATTATGTTGTCTTGCAGAAATAAATAATCAATAATCACTTTGGAAAGAAAACAAACTTCCAACCAAAAGTGATCTATTAAGAAACCCTAAATTTTCCTAATACTAATGTCACTTTGCAATTCAGAAGACAAAGTACTTTATCTGATGCTTTAAAATAAAAAAGGACAGACTAAAACTATCCAGCAATGACTAGCCCTTCCATGGGTTAATTAGTAATTCAATATATCAAACTTAACCTAAATTGTAAACGTAAAGAATTATTCAAAAGGAAACCCAAATAATCCAACAAAAAATGAGGAGTCAATTTTCAGAAGGTAAACACATGTAATTAAACATGAAAAATAAAAATATCTCTGAACTTGATGAGGAGAAAACTGAACTTTTCAAAAATTCCAGATATGTGCATAGGTCATAAAACAATCCAATGTGTATACACATTGTTTCAAAAATATGCTCTATGCCTAAAGTTAAGGTGTGCACAACGGAATTCTTTAGAAAAACTAAAAACAAGCCAAATAAATCTCAAAATCCATAATTTTAACATTTCCAAACAATGAAAGAGGGCTACAATAGAAGGATCAAAGGCCATAAAAAAGAGAATTATGGAGAGTGAGACGATCCCTAGTGGAGTCGTCAAATTGTTAGGCAGACTAATCCCTTTTGCGGAGAAGACAGATCTTCCAATACCTTAGAGAAATATAGTAACAAACAAGAAAGAACTACTACCCTTCCTTAGCTTACAATTTATTGAAACAAACAGTATGAGAGAGGTCACTTACCGTTTATCAAGACTATTAAAAATGCAAACAAAGAAACTTGTCATAAAAGCAAAAACAAGAATGATTTTGTTGGCAAAGTAAACCTTCCTTACAACCTTGGAACCACAAACAAGATTTCCCAAATACTAAAGAGACACAATATTTTAACCACCTTCAAACCTTTAAATACCATATGGAGTTGTCTCGAGTTTGTTAAAGATCTCCTTGACCCCAAATGTCAGAAAGGAATTTATTTAATTCCATGTTCTTGCGGGGTTCCTTATGGTGGAGAGACTGGTTGATCTATCAAAACTAGAATCCAAGAACATTCTTTTGACATTAAAAATAATCGTTCAAAAAACTTTGCTCTTGCATAACGCTCCAATAAAGCCCGACATCAAATTTGTATCGAAAAAACTAGCATCCTTCCCAAAATTGACCATGTTCCAATAAAGCCAAACATCAAAATTGTATCGAAAAACCCAACATCCTTGCCAAAATTGACCACCACTTCCATAAAAAAATTAGAGAGGCTATAAAAATTAGTAAACTTCCAAAAAACCTCAATAACAATGAAGGATGGAGTATTAGTAAAAATTTGATCCCTACATTGACATCTAAAACATTATATGTCGAACCCCTCACCTTAATTGTCCCAATAATTAAAAAAGCCTCACCCTGATTTATTATTTAATATTGTTCTTTATCATTCAAAGCACACATTATTCATAACTTAACACTCATACATTAATTAATTTTATTAACATTTAACTAAAAACTTACCATATTTTTAAACATATCCATAAACATTATTATTTACCATTAAATATCATAATATTAATCAATAAAATATTTAACCTATATTTATACACATAATTATATGATCTTTGATAATATTTAATCTATATTAATACGCATAATTATATGAACTTTGATAATTTAATTAATAACACTATATAACACACATTTTATATATTAATAAAATTATTTTTCAAGGGTTTTATTGTCGGCCATTTTTTCTACCTTATCATTCCGATTTATATTCTACCTGGTTCTAATCACTTTTCCACATTTCATATTATCCTAAAAACGAACGACAGTTAGAAATTCGAAACCACTATTATCTAACTAAAATTATGAGATGGATACGGAAAACCATTTGAAACAAGTATATATTTCTTTGAAATTTTATTGTGCGGGGCGTTAGTTTAATGGGGTGCTGTTATTGGTGTCATGAACTTTTAAGCGCACCAAGACTCCTTAACTCTAGTAGTGTGTAAGTAACCTCAGATACCTTAATCACGCTTGAAAATTGGACAGGTAGTTTAGTCAGAGCTCTTGATGCAACCGTATTACTGTTTCCATTACCGGTAATCGGAAAAAACTAGGGGAAACTGAAAGTAAAGGTAACATGAATAATCAGAGTTTATATCGAACCATGTTATTCACATAATAATATCTGGTCATACTGCAGTTTCTCTTAGTTTATTTTAGTGTACCCTGGATGTTTAAACCATAGTTCCCAAATTCGGACGTATTGCCTGGAAAATTTTGAAAATTTGTTGGTACAATTCTGTTCGCAACATAATACGTTGATTTCAATACAATACGGAATTTTTATTAATAAAATTAGTTGAAGTTGACAGAGCGCGGTTCTCCATATCTGGTTGGAGTTCAAATCTTATCTAGTCAGACTTCAAACTACCGTCTTGTTATTCTCAGCAAATAGGCTTACCAAACAGCACGATGCTTCCAAACAACATATAAATCTCCTTTCATCAATGCACAAGCAGCGAGGGTAGAAGAGATTTGGTTTGCTATTCTCAACAGCTAGGCTCAACAAAGGGCACGATGCTCCCAGACACCTTATAATTCTTTTTTCTATGAATGACCACGAGGGCATTATGCCAATGTAGATTTACAATTTTTGTTTTGAAATTTCTTATGAAAGCTACAATTTTTGTTTTGAAATTTCTTATGAAAGAATTGAAACTTTTGTATTAAAAAATAAAATTTTATATTTAACAAATGGTAAATATTTTAAAATATATTTTTTTCATTGTTATAACTTAATCCGATAATAGCTAGTGGTTAGTTGGACCATAGTTATTATGGTAATAATAACTATGATAATTATTTGTTTGGAATTTAATTAAAGGGGTTATTTTTTGTGATCTAAAAATTTAAACATATTTATTGTTAAATAAATTTGGATGGAAAAAAACACTGATTAACATATAATTTTTTTTGGTGTATGAAAATCACTTGAAGCCTACTAATTACTAGTATCTCATTTTTTAGATTACAGTTTAGTTTTAAGGTTTTGTCGTTCATATTATTATATTTTACTTATATGTTTTCCCACGTTATATCATCTATTTTTTTAGATTATTTTAAATAGACAAAAATAGTTAATATGAAAATAAAACAAAAGAGTATATTATTAAAAAAGTTTCAATTCAATTAAAATCAATTTTAAAAATTTGAATAAAACATAATAAAATAATTTTAATTAAGATGTATACTCCGAAATTTTCTCAGTATTAAATTTCATACATTTTACTTTTTTCTATATATAGAGGAATTCAAATTCATATTTGGTAACTATAGCTTAAACCATGTCAACTACTTTGTACAGAATTGAATTCAAACTCATTTAGAAAATATGGTTTAAACTCTGTCAACTCTTTCGAGTTTTTTCGTAAGAAAAATACTTGTCACTATATATATGGATATATTTATCCATTTTATTCTACCAAACACATATTAGCATTATCAAGTTTATAGGCAAAAATCCTATACCAAGACTTCATTGATAATCATTTTATACGTAACTAAATATACACATACATGTATATTAAAATGACGTATCCTTCCAAATATTATAGTGAGATGGTTTGGTTCTCACAAATCTCGAAATCCATTTTTAAGAAAACAATGTAATGACTCTTCCATTCCTAGAAAGAAAACGATGTAGGGACTCTTCCTTGATTTATACCGATAACAATGTATACTTAAAAAAAAATTGTATACTGCAAACATTGTTTTATGGAATATAGCCATTGATTTTATTGGAGTTGTTTATAATGCCACTTTTTGGAGATTCCGGTGACGGAATCTGGTGGAAGAAATGAGGTTAAATCTTGATTTTTAGCAGTTAAAATGGTTTTTTAACTGCATATTTGGATTCAGCGCCCTGAAAAACTCCTGGGAGCCATTGATTGTGCAGAAACTAGCTATTAAACTTGGGATTCCAATGAATTGCTGCCGGATTTTGACTGGAAAAATCCGCCAAAAAAACTTTCAAAAAATTGCGTTATAGACTACTGCGATTTTATTTACCCCTTCTATGAAACAGAATTGTTAACAGCCAGAAAGGCTATATTTGTTTTGGCATTAAAATAATTATACAGGAATTCTATGGACAGTCATCCATTGTATAGTTTATATTTTCGCATTATTATATAAGTTTGAGTATGTAGAATGAAGTTATGTCTCTCTAAATTTATTTGTAACTCCTTAAAAGCTTTTAAGATTTATATTTTTTGATACAGTGGCAGAATGAACCATTAAAGAATAGATGATATATTAAATATATAGTGCATAACTTAAACCTTGAACCATTAAAGAATAGATGATATATTAAATATATAGTGCATAACTTAAACCTTTATAGGACTCAAACCCAAAATCTATGAGTCACACATCCTTATTATAATAATATCGATGAAGCATTAAATGAGCCATTCTATTGGCATGTCCACCACTTCAGTCAAACATTCTGTAGCGATGTCCGTGAAACACTAAATGGGCATTCATAAGGCCCTGTCGGCTACTAGATTCTAAATCGTAAATTCTGTAGTGAAGTCCATGAAGCACTAAATGGGCATTCACAAGCCCTGCCACCCAGGGTTGGAATTTCAAAAAAGACTAGTCCGTCAAATTTGAAGTTTTTCAGAATTTTTAGCCTGTTTTCATGGTTTTAAAACAGATTTTTGACAGTTTTGTAATTCTTTGACCTGTATTTGAAGGGAAAATCACCCCATGACGGGCAATTTGCCCGTCAAATTCCAACTACTAGATTCTAAATCGTTTTCCGACACTTTTTTTTAATTGACATCGAAATTAAATAGTTTTCCAAGGTTTTTTTAATTGATATTGAAATTTCATTGGAATCCGCAGGATTTACAAATTTAAGTTGCTATTTTTAGATGGGTTGGGATTCCAAATTTAAATTATTATTTTTAGATTTTGAAATTTTAAATTATATAAAAAATTATATTATATTTTTATAAATTAAAATTTAAGTAAAACTTGTGCAATTATAAATTTGAGTTGTTAGTAGATATTGAATTTATTTATAAATTTAAAAATATATTTATTATAGTATTAACATTATCATTTCAATTTACAATTACACTATATTATTCTAATGGACAAAAATAAACTATAAATATAAAAGCTAAGCTATAATATTCTCCTTATTCTCTAACATCATAGACACATTTTGAATTTTTTATGTCTATAATACATATTTTAGTTTTGTCAATTAAGTTAAATTCAACTGATTGGGGAATGTTGTTATCCTCTTATCTAAAGAACTTTGAGGTATTTTTCAGTATGAATAGTGCTTCAAGTACATGAATCTTCACATTCTACATATAGGAAATAAATATAAGGGTATTTTCGATGTGAACACACACATACATGTTAATTTTAATAATTATATATATATATATATATATATATATATATAGAGAGAGAGAGAGAGAGAGAGAGAGAGATATATATATATAGATATATGTTACTCTTCATTTTTCACATGAAAGTTAGGAGGATGAACAAGAAATCCTCTAGTAGAGGGATTGGAGAAATAACTTCTTATATAAAAATAATGTCTCCTCACACTAGGCTTGATAACATAGACCCCTTCAATAGGTACATTTAGTATAAGGAGATTTTTTATTTAACACCTATCACTTTTAGCATTATATGAAAAACAATCTAGATAAGAATTTCCCTTATAACAATTTAAAGGAGGATATTCAAAATCTAAGTAATGAAGGTAATATCCTCTTCTTAGGAGACTTTAATTCTATAATCATATCTAACAAGCTATTCTTCTAAGTAATTATGCAAGCATGAATCCTCTTTGGCTACTTAGGTTCCCTTATTTAACTTGTATATTGAAAAAAAATCAAAAGACCTAACAAAAAAAATCAAACTCTATAATTCTAAAGATCCTATAATTTACAGTGGAATAATTAAGTAGCCAAAATCCAAGTAAATGGGTTGCATTTATGGTTTTGGAAGTAATGTCATGGATATCCAAACAAGTTGTAAAATATGACATTTTTAAATGACTATGAGCCACATAGACATTTAACCTTAACCCTAAAATTGGCCATGAAAAACAAACATATGCATGAAAATTATGAGAGTCAAAGGCACCTACCTTTTCAAAAAAGTAAAATGGGTCTATTTTTAAAGGACTTAAATAAGTATTTCACATCTTAGCTTATAAAAATAACATTAAAAGTATCTATTAAGTTTTTCTACAACCCTCTTTGCTATATAAGAAGAATAATGGAAATATGAGTCCTTAATATGATCATAATGATAGAATTGATATAAGTAGGAAGCAAGAGAATTTATTGCACCTCTCTAATTCTAACCTTAGAATTAGGGTTGCTCCTATCAAAGCCTTAAAAATTGATAAGATAAACACGCATAAAGTTCTTATTAGAGGAAAAAAGAGACTATGTATGTAGAAAGCTAGAGTACTTATTGTGTCCAACCCTACAAAATTTGGGAGGAAAACTATTAGGGAATTAGTAGATAGGTTCCTAAAAAACCCTTAAAACATCATAAGATAAATATATATAAAGATATTATTAAAGGAATGAAAGGATATTATATATATAGAAAGCAAGAGCTACTACTATAATTCTCTAAGTTTAACCTTAGTAAATTTTGGAAGAAACATATTATGGATGCTCCTAATGAAATGTTAAAACTTGATAAGGTCAACAAACGTAAATATCTTATTAAAAGAAATAAACTATACTATATAAGTAGAAATCAAGAGTGTTAACTAAAATATTTACCTTATAAACCTCTAGGTATCCCCTAACTCCATAGATGCTATTTTGAATTCCTTTATAAATGATGACATATTTTCTTTGGAAGACATTTATTTTTTAGTTAAGTAGCTATCTAAAGAGGAATTTAATGACATTGAAGGCTTGGACGCTATTAAATTTAAAATAAAAAAGACCTATCATCATCCCACACATACACACGATCTTTAATTTAGTAGTAAAGCAAGGCTTCATTAATCCCTGGGTGCAAAGCCCTATTGTGCCTATCTTGAAGAGTTTAGATAAAAGCATCCCCTTTAATTACAACAACATCATGACTAGACACACTTTAGCCATGTTGTAAAATATTAATTTGGAAAAAAGGATTATCCTTTGGCTTGAAATCCATGGTAAAAGAGCTAAATTTGAAGCTAGGTTTATGAGGAATTATTCAACCATGGAGCATCTTGTTACTCTTAGGATACTTAAAATGGAATGTTAAAATAATAAAACTTATCTCTCACTATGGCTTTTCTACTTTAGAAAAGATTTTGACAAAAAAAAATTATTCTTAGAAGAAAGCTATGGAAGAGGCTAGAAGAAATAATAGTTCATTTTGAGTTTAGGGTTATTATGACAAAGATGTATGAGAAAATTATTTAGAATCTTATGACAATTGAGTGTTGGCGGAAGGAAATTATATGAAATATTATAGTCAAGCAAGGGTGTCCCTTATCACATACCATTTTTGACATATAAATTCATAAGCTAGAAGAGTTGTTGGGCCAAGTTGAGTAGTATTGTCATTACTTCTTTTCTATAAGGTAATGATGTTGTTGTTTTCATAAAGAGCCACTATGATTTTGGAAAGAAACTCAAAAGTCTCTATAATTTCTACTCCATGATAGATATGACTATTAATAGCAACAAAACTAAATTCATGATATTTAAATAAAAAATGATGCATTGTGATACATTAGTATATGACAACAACTCCTAAAAAAATCTCCTCATACAAATATAAGAGAATCAATATCTATCATTCGCCCATTTAAAACTATTACCTTCATAAAACAATAAATGGAAGTTAGAAAATTTACTATAATTAACAATACCCAATCATTTAAAAAAATCAAATATAATGAAAAATATATAACCAAAATCAAACCTAATCAATCACATCGATTTCATTTAATAAACATTGATTTCATTTAATAAATATAAAAAATTCTAATCGAACAAATAAATAAATAATTTTTTAATGGTCGTTACTGAGAGAGCTTGTAACTAATATTTCATAAAGCAATCAATTAGATGCACGAGTCCCTATGTGGACAATCGACTCTGTAAGGCTAATCAGAAGTGCCGTTCGTAAGCAAGGAGTTACCGAGAGAGCTTTAACTACTATTTCATAAAGAAATCAATTAGATGCACGAGTCCCTATGTGGGCAAGCGAATCTATAAGGCTAATCAGAAGTGCCCTTTGTCAGCAAGGGATCACAACGACCACTGCTTCAACTGGATCTTTAACCATTAAAAAGGAGTTGCCGTCAACGGCCGTGCAAGATTCCTTAGCCTTGGGAGTTCGTACCTGAAATAAGTGACTGTCGAAGATGAAAGGTTTTAATGTGAACCGTAGAACTTAGAATCCCCAGTCAGCGGCATGTTACTTGTAAATAAAGATCCTTCCAAAAGCACGTATGTTGTCATAAAGGTACCGAATCTGTAGATACCAAGGTACACAACTTTAAATGATTTCTTAAAAATGATTGTAAAATGCTAATTATTATCCTATGGAGAGCATCTGGGCGACAGAGACCGAAGGGTTACAATAAACACAATTTTACATTATTTTTTAAAAAAATACGGCAAAATACTATTTATTATGCTAGGGAAAGGATCTGAACAACAGAGGCCGAAGGATCACAATAAATCCGATCTGGAAATTTACAAAGGAAACACAAAAGATGTATGGCAAGTGGATCAAATCGTTGATTTACCACTGAAATTATTACTTGTTTCTATTACAACATGGCAGGGACTCTTCGGAAGCATTTAAGCTTTATGTTAACGCAAATGTAAGGGAGAAATACCTATCTAGATATGCTTATGTTAACGCAAATATATGGGTGAAAGAACTGTGTTAATGCAACTGTATGCGAGTAATTCCAGCTGGCAGCATGTTACTTGTAAATACAGATCCTTCCAATAGCACGTACAGATACATATTATGATTGCACGCCAAGACAGGGTATTTTCCGAAGCATCTATGCTTTATATTAACGCAAATCTATAGGAGAAATATCTATGTTAATGCAAATATATGGGAGAAATATCGATGTTAATGCAACTCTATGCAACTAACTCGAGTTGCCAACATGTTACTTGTAAATACAGCTCCTTCAAATCGGACATACAGATACCAAAGACTATGTTGTCATAAACGTACTGTGCTGTAGATACCAATGTACCAACTGTACATGATTTCGAAAAAAAAATATTATAAAATGCAGTTTATTATGCTATAGATCCGATCTCGATGACAGACACCGAATGTCGCAGTAAAGCTGATATGACAATTTACGGATGAACAGCAAAAGATGTACGGAAAATGGTTCATATCATTGAGAACAAGAATTTAGCACAGGGTATATTCGAAAGCATCTACCCTTCCATTCAGAACAAGAATTTAGCACAGGGTTGCTGGGAATAACAAGTTGGCGAGAGCTCCTAGTGGAGCTGGTCATGAAATTGTTATGACGGCAAAGCACAATAAATAAGGATGGAACTGAGATTTTTCCAGCGGATCATAGCCCAGGAATAGGGCACGATGAACCCCCTCCAGTGTGACAATTTTGCTTCATGGGGGGAGCCATTGCGGTCAGGGTTACCGAGCCTTCTATATACTAAGTTTTCTTCTATCTACGTTTGCTTTTAGATACGTACGTTTTCTAGCTTTTCTTCTATCTACGTTTTCGTTTAGATCAATCATAATTCTCTACATGTAGAATCTTCTGACAGAAGGATCAAATTCCTAATGTTATCAAATTCTCCGAGATGCGTATTTAACTTCTGTGTACGTGTAAGATGATTTTATGCAATCAAATGTGTTTACGTGTAAGATGATTTTATGCAATCAAATGTGTTTACGTGTAAGATGTGTTTACGTACAAGATGAACTCGCGGGAATGAATTCTCAAATACGATGGCCAATGATGATTTGATGGTCTATTTGGTTTAACCTTCTTTCATTTTTCGATTCACATCAATAGAATAGCCGACTGATATTTTTCGTCGGGGGAGAAACATTGGTAATTAAAAACGGCTAGCAGTTAAATCACTGGAAACTCTTTAGCTGTCTTGGCATGATTGTGAAATATTTTTAACGCATTTATCGGTTGCATTTTCAGCTAAAACCACTGCATATGTGTACCTTTAGACTTACTTAATATACCCCAAACGTGTCTATATTCCTATTTGCTTCATTCTTCATTAACTTTTCGAATTTCAACAACATATGTGCGGGTGATCTAATCAATTCTCATTTCCTACAATTCAGTTCCACATATTTGTAACATACCTCTTAGGCTAATTTGAGAATTTCTTACTAGGCTCTCATCCTTCAAAATTTGTGTGGGATAAATTTTAGCTTTAATTTTCTTTACAAGTAATATTATTCTATCATTACATGATCAAATATTATTCATGCAACCATACTTATATTCTTAACAATTGAACAACATCAAAGTAAGGAATCATAATATTGTATTCTTCTTCTATTCTTTACATGATCCAAGATGTAGAACTTTAGATTCATTTATAAGACTTATATATCACATCACTCTTAAGCATAATTTACAATTTGGAGAAAGGAATTTGATTATTCCACACAAGTATTAATTGAACACTATCATAAGTCTATTATAGGTAGCATGGCCATGCATCACGATCAAAAGTGTTACTGACCTAACCTTTATTCAACATGCATAAGTAGCTAAACTAGCCTCATTGGATGCAATTCCTGTGACGCATAATGCATGTCATCGACAACTTGAACCATAAATTATACAATTTGAAGCATTACGCCATAACTATTTTGCATGCATCACTATCTCATGCATAAATATTTGCTGATTTAAAACAGATATATCACATAAAGTTAGAGGAGTACTATGTTCTTTCACTAAATTTAATGGTGATCAAATTTAGTTTCAATAGATATCTAACACATCCATTCATAAACAAAGTTAGTACAAGCAATTCCACTTATTCATGCAGGTTCTACCATGAGCAACATGTGTCTGATAGCTCCTTGACCCAAGTATTACCAACTACCTACTATGCCTCCCTTACTAACTCTACACTTGGATGCAATAAGAGTCACATGCATAAGAATTCAATCATTCTCATAATAAAGATAACACAAACATCTATACCTCTGAGTTGAACGATTCCACAACATAAAAAGTAAGGAGACCACATACAATATCTCCCATGCAAGTGAATCCAACTAGATTAGAAGAGAGAACACCACTTGGAAAACTGAGCACCAACACCCAACCTAGAACTGACTCCTCCAGTTCACCCAAGCCGAGGTTCTTGCGATGGGTCGACTGCCCCTTGTTGATCTCTGCAATGGTTATTTAATACCCTCTTTCATGATATGCTTTCCATTAGTGGCGTCCCGCTCTTATGGATATTTTTATCCATTTACCTAGGATTTTCTCAGAAAGCTTGCCTTTATCTCCCACAAAGCTTTTTCTCACAAAAGATTTCATTTCTCTCTTGCGAAGCTTTTATGTTTTTCTCAATGAATATTTACCTCCAATCCATCCAACTTTTTTAGAATTGAATCTAGAAGCTTTGTCATGAAAGAATTATCCCTTCCCATTCACCAATGGGGTTTGGCAAGAATCTCATCTCTTGGTGTCTAACTTTTCCAAGTGATTAATTTATTTTATTTATTTAATAATGAAGTATTTATTTTCCTTGTTACACATTAAACCTAGCTTTTTTGAGCTTAGGTTAGCAAATTTTTACATACGAGGGGTGTTACATACCCCACCCCTTAAATTTACATCATCCTACGTTTATTACTATATCTTATAATGTTATTTCCTTGTTCATAGGTAGCTATTTTTGAATTTACACGCTCCCATATTCTGGCCATCTGATGCATATCTTCTGATAGAAATATATCAGTTACAAAGGAGTTCTCCCAGCACATCTCCTTCCCTTTCTACTTGTAATATTGGTTTCAATCAATTTTATGAGAGGTTTTAGATGGAGAAACTCAACTTGTTTACCACAATTAATATCATAATTTGATATACAGTACGACTATTTGAGTAGCTATAGCATATATTTCCCGTCATTTATTTTATTTGAATAAATGCAGTTCTTCCCCTGCATTCTTCCAAGCCTTTCTGTTCTTGTCAAACACTTGCTTCTTGCAGTTTCTCTGCACGCAATAAGTCAACTAGCACATTTTCCAAAACAATATGTACAAAATATCATATCAAGTTATCTCACACACAACAATCAAAATCATTTATGTCCATCAATTATAGATCACCTGTAATCCTCATAGGCTAGACTCATACTCGCATGCATATAAAACTAAAATAAAACACTAATACTTATCCTTGAATCACTTCTTGGCTTTCTTCTTTTGTACGCACTCCAGGTTGGTTGGCATACCAAACAATCACCTAGTGTCTTCATGTGTACTTGCACATAGTGTGTATTACACACACAAAAAACGTGTCATATATAATTATGAAATACATGTATTCATGCTACCATATATACCGCTTGTACATAATACCATTTGTACCACTAGTACGACATACCAGTGTCCATAGCATGATTTGCATGACATATACTTCAACCACATGTTTCTAACCATGTTAGTATTATCCGAAAAATTCCTTCATTTATTTATATTACCTTTAGGTAAGTGGAAAAAACTGTGCTTAGTATATTGATAGGAGAATAAGAAATTTCCTAGACTTGTTCATCTTCTTCAACGAGTGAAAATCTTTATGTCAAAGTATTCAAGTGCTCTTGTTTAGAAATTCATTTTTCCTATGTCATGTGGTTGCACCTCAATGTCATAGAAGAAATCATGCATACTACAGCTTTATCATACCCATAACATTGAGTTTGGATATTAAATCTCTCATATGGACATGGTTTTAACAATAACGGAATATGAATTTTGCTTAATCATACTATATTTTCTTATCTAATCACGTCATATGCTCCTTTTACACCTCAACCTCTTATTGTACTTGAATAATTCAGTGTAGGTATGACATCATTTCCCCTTCATGAGTTATAAATGAAAGTTTCAATGTTTTCAATTCCACACCCTTTAAGTTTTTATGCACTATGTGAATGAGGGTGTGATCCTACGGTATTTACATGTTAAAGCCTATTTTTAACATTAAATAACCCTTAAAGAAAGAGACATTATCAATTTTATTAACATGAATTCCAACGTGGTTTATGCAACAATTCTTGTGTTTTTGTATTCAACCCAGACAACATTACAAATGGCATCTATCAGGAAATATTCTCAATATTATTTGATAAGAATTAGTGATACAAAATATGTACATCAATTTGTATGATTGTCAAATTTATTTGAATAGATTGTTGGATAGCATTTTATCGAAACAATTGTATACACGATCTCGATTACCATTATCATTTAGGCATCAATATAGTGAAGTCATCATATTAATCTAGGAACGATTTGTTGCATACCTTGTTATCCTTTCCCTTATCTTACTTGATGCATGTCAAGCCCCAAGGGTTAGCTCAATCAGTCAAGTCGCGGCCTTGCCAGATGGGAGGTCATAGGGTCAATTCCCGAAAGCTCTTCAGGTTAGGTCTTGCAGTAGGCCGAGGGGCATCAGCCCAGATTTTTCCAGTGGACGTAGCGCCACCCGTTGACCAAAGGTGTCCATGAACCACGCAAAAAAAAAAAAAAAAAAAGGAATCTTACTTGATGCATGTGTTATTTTACTACTAACATAAGGTCCTTAGATTATCGTAAGTCGTAATTATGTGAAACCTTTTTGGTTTACCAAGAACTTTCCTATTAATTCAGACCATCATGTTCTGAATCTAGTGTACCATTCTTGTTACTAATTATGCTGCTTTGAATTTCTCTAATGCATCAACCACCATCATATCTAGTTTGAAAGTATACTTTACTCAGCTAAGTAAAAACCTATTGATTATTATTCCCTCATCAGTTTTCTTGAAAAATATAATTTCAAGATCTTCTATCCTTCTATTCAAAGCATATTTCTTAATTATTCTTCTCGGTGAGATATTCACTGAACCCCATCTGTATCTAGATGTTTATGTTCATTAAGGTTGTGGAGTTTGAGTTTGCCCATTCTAATTCATATTAGAAATTTGAGTGATCTTTTGAGAATGTGCTCATAAGCTTAATATTGTCTTTCTACTATCAACCAAGAAGCACGAGGAGTTGTTTTTACCTCTAATTATGTATTTACACTAGAGGTACTTCTGGTGTCAATCCCATTGACCTTATTATCCTACCATTATTAATGTATAATGTATTATTTAATATGTATACAATATGTTGTATTATATTTTTGCACACACTTCACAATCTCATCCCTATTTTAGGTTAGATTGGAATGTACTTTATGCCTCTGGCATATTTCAGTTATGATATTTCTTTTCTTAACAAGAAACTATAGGTTCCAAACTATGAATGTTTAATTAACTATGCATAATAACATGGTAAGGTTTTGTTCCCTCAATTACTATGTATCATGAGCATTTTCTTATTAAAATGTTTCATCCATTGACATACTATATCCAAAGTGAATTACATCATTACTTGCATGTGCATTGATCAACACATCAATATGAAATTGAAAAAAAAAGATTAAGATACCTAGTCTCATATTATATACAAAGACATGTCTTTCATATCTCATCCTTTCTTAGGGTCCTTTAAGCATAGCTTTATTTCCTTAATTAGAAACCATATAACTCATAATTTGATTTTGATATGGGTAGAATAATGTGATGACTATATCACGAAATTTCATCAAACTTTGAATCCAATACCCACACTTTTACTTAGTTCTCTACTAACCATGTATTCACTTTAGTAATTGTGCTAAGAATGGCATTTTTAGGTTTCTGCACAAGACTGGTTACAAAAGGCTATAGCTACCATCATATTAGCACCCCATTTTGTAGTCCCTATATTTTCAAACTTGAAACTAGTTATTCAACAACACATGCATATGAGAGCAATTAATATTTACACATTCAAGAAAATATTATGTTGCAACATATAACTCATTATTTTCAAGCCCAATGGGGCATCAAGAGAGACACTTTAATCTTGTGACCTTGAATCTTCAGAACATTAATCAACAATGGAAGTATATAAACAACTTTGACTTTTGTCATGTTGAATATGGATTAACATGAGTCAGCCATTTTGACTAGAATTTGTTAAATGAATGATCAATGTTTTGCTAGAATAAGATTTTGCATATTTCCAATAACTATACTTCTTATTTGGATAAAAAAGATATGCAATATTTCTTAATCAACCTGAAAAAAATTGTTCATTCCATATCCCTTTCCCTTTTTAGAATGTAGCCCATATTAATATCTACATGCAACATTGGTTAGTCACACTGAATTTTGCAAGTTTCCATGCACATTAATTTTGTTTTTTTCATGCCCTCCATTTAAACACAAATAAAGGTAACCCGACTTATAAAATTAGACTATTCCCTTTGCATTGTATGACACTAAAAGATATAATCAAATTCCACCTAGGATTTTTTTTTAATTTTTTATTTTTTTTTATATTTTTAAAGAAAAGAAGTCTGAGTCTCAATGGTTGTGTTTAATAATCAAATCCCTAAGGTTATTAAAAGAGGTATAATACATATCAATTATTTGATAAATAAATGTCAAACCTTACCTCCTACGGCAACAGATTCGAGGGTATATACCAGGTTCATAAAGCTTTCAAGCAACAACGTCTTTAGTTTCATCCTCAATTAAAAAAACTCACTTTCTTATTGCTCTCCGAATAACCCATCCACACTTATCTATTTATCGTTAACATCTTTATCATTATTTAATAGTATTACTATCCTCTTAAATTCGACAAAATGTCGCATGTTCCAAATAGGAAGAGAATCCAGAGCGACCTCTGGTTTGGGCAGAAATCCATATATAAGAACCCATCCTTGAATGTACCATATTTCCAAGCTGTGAAATCTCAAAACAACACTCAACACATCTCGTCAAAACAATCGAAGCAACTACGTGAAAATTCCTGACATGATTGAGATAATATTTTACAAGGTTTGGCATAGTTTAGATACTCCATTTACAAGGGGTGTATGTAAGCATAAAAGCAGAGGTTGCATTTATCACGAAGTAGGACCACCATCCCATGAAGGACTCATGACTAATGCCAATCCATGTGTTGTTGCAACATGAGTTGTACAATATATACATATAAGGATGTATAAATCACTAGAAACCACCAAGGCAAGCTCAGTATGAATGATGCCGCTAGTATGGTGCCGCTAGTAGACCGAATCCTAGCTTGTTTAATCCAACCCAAGTTATCAAAAATGTGGAGTAAAAATGTTGCAACAGAAATATGGGCCACAATGTTCTGAGACTGCAAAAATCTCTACACCGGAGCGTTCATGGAAAATGTAAATAACTGGGGAATAATTCCTCTTTCAAAGAGAGCTCCAACAACGACTTCTTTATTCTGCCATATGGCAACCAATACAGGATCTGAAACCTAGTAGAAGATGCCTTAAGTGATGATGTATCAATGTCGTCCTGGCCTGTATCGATACAACTAGATTTAATACAGGGTTACACCTCACATTATGTTTCAAATAAAAAAAATGTGCATGTGGAGGTCAAAGGTATTGACTGGGAGAGCATCCTCTGTTCGTGACCTTACGCTCTCTTCAGGTTAAGATGTGATTGTTTGATCGGTGGTTTTGTCCTATTGATTGGCATGCAAGTCACCTTTACAACTAAAACCCTAATTAAAGGTACATACTCCTTTCTGTCTGAGAGTCGGACGCAATCGAGGTCCCTGGACACCCATGAAGAATTTATGCCTCGTAATTTACATCGAAGAAGGTATGTTCCTTTCCCATTGTCCTGGGTGCACTCAATTTCTCAACAATATGATGTGTCTAACTATCTCACCATTCCCCCATCTAACTCAACTCTCATCGATCTTTGCTTGGCGCATTGTATGGTTATATAATGAGAACTACCAATGATAATGATAAGATTTTGATGCTAAGGATAAACACTATCCACAGGAATGTCGGGATAAGTGTTATCCCACTACTTGCATCACTAGAGAATTTCGGCAGCCATAATTGTTTCGGAAATGGCAACTCACCAGGCCATCGCACCTGACCCACTTCTAGATTAGTGGATAGAAAAGTGGCGTTGGATTGCAAGGAAAACCCCTGTCCTTAAGATGATTTTCTCCGGAATAAGAAAGTGATGTTGTTCTTTAAAGTTGTTTTTTTCAATTTAAAACAAAAAAAGACACCCGCCTCTTCATTGACTCCAAGAAGTAAGCCTTGCAAAAACCAGCGCCAGAGATTGTGTGGGGGTAGACCCTCTAAACATTCCTATCATGCATTCACTCACAGACTCCACTTTCCATCGATGCATGTGAGGTAATTATGTTCAGAGAAAAGGTCCACTTGTCATCGACACATATGACATAATTACATTGAGAGAGAAGGATTACAGATTGATCCAACCTATTGAATTTAATAATTTCTAGTTGAGAAATCATCAAATCGTTTGCACTTTCAAAGGCCAACAGATCTGCAACTGCAACCAAAGAGCTAATGACTTGAGCTATCAAAAGATCTGGTGTTCTCTTGGTTTTTGGAATGGAGTCGTCATCCTACTCTCTTGGTTATGTGTTCGATTATTTGTGTGTGCTCGGGCAGTGTTGAGGCCTGGACTATATATTTGATATGATTCCCTAAAAAAACCCGCCCTTTTTAGAGAAATGTAGTGCCTCTCACATAGCTCCCCATCCGCATACCAATTTGATCTGCTTTTCATAGGAGATGAATCGGTTGGGCGGATCGAATATGGTGCAATGTTACTTTTGTTGACCCATCAACTACTTTATTTACATGACTCACTACTTTATTCTTATGTTCATATAAACAGGTTTAATGTCGACTGTGGATTACAATTTCTTGTTAGGACAAAGTTGGTTGTACGTTATGATAGTAGTGGTTTCACTAACTCTAGTATTTTCACTAACTCGTATCCATCCGTCTCAATAGACATGAATTTATTAGAATCAATTCTGATAGTTAATGCAGTATTTCGTACTAAACAAGAAGCTTATATGATATGTGGAGCACAAATGATATTTTTTGGCTTCGTCCCTCACGCACTTACTTGACTTTATGGTGTTGTGTACTTAGATAGGATGAAAGATTGGTCAAAGGGATGATCTTCTTCAGATTTTAATTAATTCCTTTACACAATTTGAAAACACAATTAGCTACATGCTTGAGAAGTAATAAAGATTTCACTTCTTACTAAAATATCAACTTTTAGCCGTACCAAATTCCATCATTTTTCACAGCCCCAATACATATATATAGAGAGGGGGAGAGAGAGATGTTATTGCTTCACCATGCCCCTCTAACAAATTATTTTAACATTTAATTACAACGATTATGAGTTTTAATGCCTTAAGACATTACTCTAAAACTCATTGGAATAGAATCTACAACCCATCATATCTACTAGGTGTGGATTGGTCCATAGGCTGAAATGTTTGAACTTAAAGCTCCGATACCATTTGTAATACACCCCCTGAGCCTAATTTGAAAATTTCTTACTAGACTCTCATTCTTTACAATTTTCCTTGGATAAAGTCAAGATTTAATGGTCGTCACAAGTAATATTATTCTATCATTACATGAAAAAATATTATTAATGCAACCATACTCATATTCCTAACAAGTGAACAACATCAAAGTAAGGAACCCTAATAGTCGATCCTCCTTCTATTCTTTACCAGATCAATGATGTGGACCTTTGGATTCATTTATAAGACTTATATATGAGATCAACCCTCAAGCATAATTTGTAATTTGGAGAAAGGAACTAATCATGGCATGCAACCCATAAAATTCTTTGATTATTCCACACAAGCATTAATGGACCATTATCTTATGTGTATTGTAGCTAGCATGGCCATGCATCATGATCATAGTCCTGTTGGCATAGTCAAAAGTGTTACTAACCTAACCTTTATTCAACATGCATAAATAACTAAACTAGCCTCACTAGATGCAATTCCTATGACGTATAATGCATGTCATGGACAACCTAAACCATAGACTATACAATTTGAAGCATTAAGCCATAACTCTTCTATATGCATCACTATCTCATGCATAAATATTTGCTGATTTAAATCATATATATCACATAAAGTTAGAGGTTTACTATGTTCCTTCACTAAATTTTATGGTGATGAAATTTAGTTTCAATAGTTATCACACACATCCATTCATAAGCAAAGTCAGTATAGGAAATTCCACTTGTGCATGCAAGTTCTACCATGAGAAACATGTGTCTAATAGCTCCTTGACCCAAGTATTACCAACTACCTACTATGCTTCCCTTACTAACTCTACACTTGGATGAAATAAGAGTCACATGCATAAGAATTCAATCATTTTCATGAAAAGGATAACACAAACATCTATACCTCTGATCTGAACGATTCCATAACATAAAAAGTGAGGAGTACACATACATTATATCCCATGAAAGTGAATCCAACTAGACTAGAAGAGAGAACACCACTTGGAAAACTGAGCACCACCACCCAACCTAGAACTGACTTTTCTAGTTCACCCCTGAGTCGAGGTTCTTGCGATGGATCAACTACCTCATGTTGATATTTGCAATAGGTATTTAATGCCCTCTTTCATGATATGGATTCCATAAGTGGAGTCCAAATGTTATGGATATTTTTATCCATTTGCCTAGGCTTTTCTCCATAACTTTAACTTCGTGGAAACAAAATTTTTAACCCATTTTCAACAACTAGTTCATTATGATATTGGTACCAAACTATTTAGTTATTTAAAACAATCTAAGTCGACTCACATCTCTGATCATATCCATAAATCGAGATGTACACATCTCTTAGTCAAGTTTTTCATTCCATATCAAATTTTAGTTGAATGGTTTACAAATTCTCTTCTTCCCGTTATCATGGAAGATGTTTCCAAGGGAGGTGTCATCATGGAAGAGCAATTAATTTCTCGTGCTGAATACTTAGACTTAGTCTACACTCAATATGGCACTTTCTTCGAAAAGAATCCTAAATTTACCTTTCCCTACAAGTGAACCCATTATTACATCTCCTACAAGATGAGGATCTAATTCCATTGATGGTATTATAGTTTCTGTTATCTAGCTGTTTAAGGGGAAAAGTAAAAAATCTAAAAATAATCAGACTTTGGCCATAAAAGATACACCATCTGAAATCCTTCCTCTATAAACTATTTCCGAGATCAATGTTATAGAATCATATATTGGCAAGATGAAATCAACCGGGAATAAGAAGAATAGGAAAGGTAAATTGAAACAAAATGCTCCTTCAAAGGAGAAACCTGCTAAAATTGAGCCTACTGATGAAAAATGAAAACTTCGATATCCTTTCCTTATTTGAAATGAGGATCACTATATCAAGGAATGCCCACATTGAGCAAAGGTTTCTAAATTCATTAAAGGTTCTCCAACTCGGATTGTTTTGAAGGATGCATTTCTGCCTAAAGATAGAAAAATGGTTTCTCATAGCACATCTTCCTCTTCCACGTCACGAGATATCCTGATGATGTCTTCACAAGAAGTTCTGGTAGCTACGAGATCCAAAGATTATGGATCCAAGCATCCTTTTCCAAATGGAAATGAAGCTAGTTCGTCTAGCCAACCTTTCAATTCAATTCCTCGTTTTCCTTCTAAACCATTATAGATTGGGAATAAAAATCCTGATATGATGATATGAACATCTCCCAAAGGTGTGCTACAAAAATCAAATTTCAACCGACATGCTAGAGCTGCACAAAACTACAACATTGTTGAAGACCTGGCTATGTCACCTTCTGCAATGTTAGCTCTAGATGTTTGAAAACATGCTTGACACAAAGAGAGATTTTATTGTTAGCCATAGGAGATATCGATCTGTAGGATTCTAACTTAATTATATTTGATCATGAGAGTCATATCCCGACACTCCCTCATCAACTGGCAATCCAAATTCCAGTTTTTGTTAAAACTAGATGAGTATTTCATATAGTTGTTGTTTAAGGAGCTTCTATGTGCATTATGTTGATTTCTTGTTGTAAGATTTAGGTTCTCCAACCATTAATCAATCGCCTACCACTCTGAAAGCCTTTGGTGGAAGAGGTTTTCATCCATATGGGATTCTAAAAATTTTTCTCATAGAGCTAGTGGGAAAAATAGTTGGAATCAAAGCTGAACTTGTGGATAGTCGGCAAGATTACAACATTTCTCTTGGTCGAAGTTGGAGCTATGCTATCCAAGTAGTGGTATCGCCATTGTTTCAAATGAAACAATTTCATTATAAGGGAAAAATTGTCAAAGTAGACCGGTTTCCTTACTAAACTTTAGACCCTTACTTTGTGGCTACCATACCTTTTGTTAGAAAAACAAATTTTCCTTATGAAGATATTGGTGTTAGTTTACTCAAAGACTCATCATTTATGGGAACCTTTGTGATGCCTCCAATAAATTTTCCTTCTAAGTTTTCCGAGGTAAACATGATTACATCAAGAACTATATAATCTCCTGATCCATGGATAGTGCCTTAGAGTTTGAGTTATCCTCTTATGGAAGTGAGATGCCTTTGAGCCATTTTGAATTGGCTTATCAGGAAGTACAACTGTTTTCTGACTTAGCGTCTATAGATGTTGATCGAGTGGATACGATAAATGAATATTATTCTCCTTTGCTTTGGTTAGAACCCGTTTCATTCTCTAGTCCTTTTTGTAATATGTTTCCAACTAACAAAAGTATCACAAAGGTCATGAATTTGGATGAAATTCCATGGAATGATCGCCATCATCATTTATCATTTCTACCTATCCCTGACAAAATTGAGAAGGATTTTTTGCATATGTTTTCATCTAATATAGTAAATAGTACATAATCGCCGATTTTTAATATTTCAATCTGGATATAAAAGAAATTTGGGGAATATATCTACAAACATTGAAATTGACATCTTAGTTAAAACAGGAATTGTTGAAAATATTCACATAGCTGCCTCGTGCTCAATCGAAGACATTCGAATAGATAAGGCCCTATTTGAAGAATTATGCGACACTTTTTCCAGGTCCTATGAGGAATTGCCAGGAATTGATCCAACCATTGTAATACATCAAATCAAGACTTAGCCAGATGCGAAGCTTATAAGACAATGATTACTTCTGTTGCATCCAAGAAAATCTACAACGATTAAGGTTGAGGTCACAAAACTCTTCAAAGTAGATTTTATGTACCTGGTTCCCTAAATTGATTGGGTATCCAATACCGTGCCTGCCAATAAGAAATAAGGAACCATTAGATTATGTGTGACTATAAGGACATCAATAAGGATTGTCCAAAATACAAGTATCCTACTCCCTATGTCGACGAATGTGCCAAAAATGAAATATTTTCATTTATTGACAGATTTTCTGGCTACAATCAAATCAACATACTCCTAGGTAATCAACCTAAAACCACATTCATTTTTGCATGGGGGACTTTTTCCTATCGAAAACTCCCATTCAATCTAAAGAATGCAGGTGCAACTTTTCAACGAGCTATGTCTTATGCAGTTCATTATATCAAGAATATTGTGAAACCATATTTGGATGACTTGCTAGCTCATTCACTATGACGGGAAGACCACCCAATTTACTTGACAACAATTTTCATCATATGTCGCTATTATAATATTCACTTGAATCCACATAAGCGTGTTTTTTGTGTGCAATCTGGTTGATTTCTAGGGCTTCTTGCCTCAAAGGAAGTCATTCGTGTTGATCCACTAAAGGTTGAGGCTATCTTTAATTTACCTCCTCATTGCAACATTCGCCAAATCCAAATTTTGTAAGGGAAAGAAAACTTTCTACATCGATTCATCTAGAACTATGCTGGGTTCACTAAGGTTTTTACTTGACTTTTGAAAAAGGGAATCCCATTTATTTTGGATGAAGTTGCTCAAAAATCCTTTCATACACTTGAATATGCATTGATCCATACACCATTGTTGCATCCTCCCGATTATCACCGAGATTATTTGTTATACTTAGCAACGTGTGATGTCACCATTAGTATGGTCCTAATTCAGGAAGATGATTCAAACAAAGAGTGTGTGTTATATTACTTAATTTGTAATTTGACCAAAATCTTCACATGATAAACCACTCTAGTCATCAAAATATGTCTTATGACTTTGCGCTTTAGGGAGAAATCTATTACACATAATTTTATGGCATTAGGTAAATGACCATCAATTTGGATCTTTTCTATCCACGAATGTGCTCTTGAACATTACCCTATAGAGTTTGAAATTAAATCATCCCAAATAAATTGGAATTTTCAGATCCTTTGGTACAAAATCCTTATTTTTGCTATGTTTGCAGTTTCCTAGTCACTTCTTGTGCATACACAAGGAAGACCATTATTATCTCCGTTGAAGTACACATTGTCTTCCACTATGACTTGACATGACTTGAAGTACATGAAAATAAAATGTAAAGTCTAGAAGCATTATTGGTAGCATCTATCCGAACCAACAAGCTTCGAATGAGTGCCTATTTAGTGTTGATCCCTCCCATCATGGAGTAACTCCCCTTCCTTTGTGGAAACTCTATCCCACTAATAGTGGATCTCATCCCTTGGAGAATGGGTCCATAACTTCTCCTCCATAGCCTATAAATCCATTACAGGTCTGAGGTTTGAGGGAGGATTACTAGAAGTAGGTTTATGTTGTGAAGATTAGGTTGGAAGGTTTGTCTTGCAAGGGAGAGGGTTGGAGATTGTATAAAGGGCTTGCTACATCAAGGCTACATGGTGGTAAGGCCTTTCTCTACTTTTATGAATATAAACAATTGTTATTTCTCAGTTACATCTATATCGATTTGATTTTTAGGACTCCTTGATAACCTATATGATTTTTGGTTGCATTATTGATCAGTTCATATGTATAATTAGTTAATCGATTCATTTATCTATTTGATTATATGGTGTATACTTTAATCTCTTGTTTGCCTCTGTCTTTATAGATCTCTTTCAGAACATTGCAGGGAAGTTGTTGGGAGTAACAAGAGGACATTTGGAGAATAAAAGAGCACGTGATAAATATATTTGATGGACTTGAGGCATGTTTCATTCTATTTCTTCCAAATGATCTAAACTTAGAGAAAGGTAGTTACAATTATTGTGTGTTTGTTACTAGGGTTCTTAGAAGTCTAGGGAGATCACTCTTGTCCAGGAGAGGGATTTGTCCTCATAACACTCTATAATTTTTGGCATGGTGCCTTTCTCATCTCATTTTCTCTAGAGGGGACCCCCTTCTCGCTCCATAGGCAGCCAAAGAGACAGGAGTACCTCGAGACCGTCGTATGCTGAAGTGGGTCACACTAATGGCACACCACAGAGGTGGTGAAGGCCAAACAAGACGATATACTCCTGATTTATTTGAATGGATGGAAAATCAAATGATCATGATTGAATATTTTCCATATGTAGGCATGGATTACACTTGTGATCTAGATATGCCACTGCTAGCTGGGATGTAGTGGGGTGACCTAGGTAAAAATTTCACACTTTGGTTATTAACTACTTTTTGAATTTTTGATTTTTTTCTGGCATCCAAAAATAATTATGTGAAATGATCATGCAAATGTGGGCCTGGTGAGACCAGTAAGTCTACATAGGTTTGATAGGCGTGGTGAGCAGCCAGTAGCTCTTGTAGTGTAGAACCTAGACGTAACATAGGCATTGACTGAGATGGAGCAAAACCTTGAGAGGTTGACCCTAGACATCCAAGCTGTCAGGATTGATCACTTGCCTCTCTGCTATCAGAGGCACCCTGTGGGGGTTCTTGGACCTATTAGTCGCTTTCTACAATGAGTAGCTTGCACTGTTTTCTGCTACCATGATCATCGTGTGTAGCTACTAGTCCTAGGGCTAGATCTTCCTTTTTGATGATGTATGAGCATGTTCGGATAATAAAGGCCATGGGTCCTCATGTTGTTGGATGAAATTTTTGCAAAACCACACCTTTTACAGACATTTTACTTAATGAAAACTGCTACTTCTATTTTAGTCTCTCTTGTACAATATATAGATGAGTATTGTTTTGAATTTATTATAGATGTTTACAAATGTGAATGCATCAATAATCAAATGTAATGCAAGATAAATGGGAAAAGTAATAGGAAATCATAAAAATATGCTCAAAAAATAATTTGTTGCACACAAAAAATAATTATGATGCACCCATGGACAGGCACATGCCCCCTGAGACTTGTTTTATTTTCTTAAGTAAATGTTACAGACATATGAAATAAAGGTTTATTGATAAAATCACATAAAATACTCGGTTTAAAAAGGGGCTTGTTTAATTTTTTAACAAGCTTGAAATAGAACTATACTCAAAGTTTCTTTTATATTTTAGAGAGTTTGACATAACAAAATAACCATCCTCGTAATCACTTGCTTCAGCTTTTAAACGAGGCTGACATAGTAACAAAAGCATTCTCTCAGGCACTTGTTTTATTTTTAACAAGGCTGACATAGTAGAAGAACCATCCTCACAAGTATTTGTTTCATTTTTTAACAAGGTTGACACAATAATAGAAATTTCCTCAAAGGCATTTATTTCATTTTTTAAAGAGGTTGATACAGTAAAAAAACTATCCTTAGGGTATTTGTCATATTCTTTAACGAGTTTGACATAGTAAAAGAACTATCCTTAAGGGTTGTTTCATGCATTCCATTTGGAATAAATAGATTCCAAGGGATACTTCCCAACCATGGCCTCCAAGAGATCATCATCAAAAGGAAGAATAACTCTTTGGAAGTAATACATGTGAAGAGAATCAAAATGGGTAAGAAAACCCATTTCACATTCTCCCATAAGCTTCCTTATGTCAATTATCGGATCTAAGTCATAAGAAGCTGAGAAAATAGTGACAGGCTCACTTGCATTGGTAATTGAAAACGTTGGACTAGTGGCCACATAATTAACCCATGGTACGATGGATACCACTTGCATATAAGGAACATTGAGGGTTTTCATATGACTGGTAGTCGAATCAAGATCAACGAATGAAATCTGGTCAATAGTCACAATTTTTCTATTGTGAGGAAAATACATCACATGAAAGAGTGTCGATAAGACAACTTTCATAGAATTGACATAGTCTCGCTCAAGGAGAAAATTGAAATCCAAGTGGCCTTGGACTACCATAACATCAATACATACAATTTTACCTTCGAGAGTAAATTATAGGTAACTTAGGAAGGATCCCTAACGGATCACTAATGGTCTTGTTAAAATCCAAAATATTCTATGTAACAGGCCCAAGCTGAGGGGAACCCAAATCTTGCCAAGCACATGAGGATAAAATAATGACAAAAGCACCTTCATCTACATTTGTGTGCCGTATATTCTTACAATATTCTTTCACAATGATTTGGAAAGGGGTGGAAGAAGGAAGACAAGGTTCTATCAGGATATTCCAATAAAAAGAAATAGCCTCATGACTTGGAGGGGGATCAATGGAAACAGGTGAAATACCCCCATGTGTAGAAGAACCCGAGCAATATTAAATTCAGTCTCTAAAAGGAGAATGGGATCAATTGATGATGGTATCGAGTTGACCACTTAATCAACCAATGGTTCATCAACTTGAGTGATATATGTTTCACTCTCAAATGGAAGAGAGGGATTGATTGTACATGGAATTATATCAATCACTTTGTCCACTGAAGATAGGTTGAGAGAAATTTTATGATAACCTGTTGGAAGTTGTTGAGGTGAAACAATAATTTTTTTCAACAATTTTGAGGCTTTGTCCATATGAGGGCAAAGTGACTACTATGAATACATTTTCATAACCTAAAAGGAAACTAACTTTACCCCTTTTTCCATGACCCTCACAATGATTGATCGATGGATCAGCAATATGCTGATAATAATTTCGTTACCATACTCCCAAGACCTTAGGAATACCAGGGAAATCAGTAAGGAAGTGGTATCCCTTACCAACCTTGCAAGGGTATCTGAGCTTGCGATTCATATTTGAAGTTTCCTCAACATTACCATTACCTACAACCTTGGTTGGTTGGTTGACATATTTCTTATCTTTCTTCTTCATCGTCTTCTTCACTTTCTTCCTCTTCTTAGTTACCTGGTTACCAGCATCAAGGCTTTTACGAAGCGAAGAAGATGAAGGAGTAGAGGACATGTTGGGTGAAAAAGGTAAAGGGTCAACATGAGGTTGGTGATGTTGAGATGATGAACTTAGTTGAGGTGGAATAGTTTTGGTATTTTGGATCACTTAAGTTGAAAATAGACACACTGGTAAACCTATCGTGAATCTAGAAAGTGACAACATAGCCATATAAGGAGGATCGATATTTGCAACATCATGGAGGGGATTAGGGTTCTCGTTAAAAGTGGATTCTTTATCAGTAACTTCCAGCATTATTACCATTATATTCAACTTAGATCAATTTATTATCAATACTAATAATCGAAAATCAAAATCCACACCTAAGGTCTATAAAAAGTAAAAAAAACAAATAACATGTGCTATTAAATATAAGGAATCAAAACATGAAAACAAGCTTTTCATAGTGAAATCACTAGTTGGTGATGAAATCAAACGTCATAGAGATCAATGTCAAAAGTAACCAAAGATAGTGCAGGTGGAACCAGTTACGCTAATAACCTACTTTATGTACACAATTTAGTGCAAGTAATCTTCATTTATGCCATCTTGAATGAAGAATACCCTCCAGAAAGGTTGATGTGAGTCTAGTCAACGTTTGTTCTAGGTACAATAGAGACTTCCACTCCACCGTGACCTCAGGCAATAGCACTAATATTATGGTCTCTACGGTTACCACATAAAGCAATTTAACCTAGGGGGACAGTCATAATTAGACGTACACACAAGGGCGAAGTAACAAAAATCAACCCCCCTGAAATCTCCTCAACATGGTTAATCTGAGGTTTACTTCCAAGTGACTTCCAAGTACCTTTCAACACCATTATTAATATGTGTAAATCACTTTACCGTAACCAATGAAGTGGGGTCGATCACTCCACTCGGTCCGATATGATCTCGTGCTTGACTCCTTTGTAAGGGGAGCTTTCCAAAGCCAAATTGTAGTAAATGGCATTGCTCCCTATCGCAAGATGCTAATGTTTGTTTTCATATTTGGAAAGTTAAATCACTTCCATATTACAAAGACCTACAACCTGATCTAATGTAGGTGGAAAAGAGCCCTAAAATAACAAAAAATTCTAGACAGATTTTATTAGAGTTGATTTTAAGATTTGTTACTTACCGGAAGGTAATGGACGTGAAATCGATGGAATTATGACTTGATGCAAAAACTAGTGCAATTGAACATGAAATTGTAATATTTTCTTTTCGATGAATTGTAACTAAAATAAGGGAAGAGTTTCATTAAATTTTCAAATATACAAGAATCAATGAATCATTTTTAAGACAAAAATCAAAGAGAATGCAGAATACACGATTCTTGGCTCTTCTTCGAGAAATGCAACCTAACTTCCTCAATATGTAAGCTATAAGAAACAAAATTTTATCTTAACAACTTCTTGCATACCTAAACAAACAATAAATGAATTATTCCTTCAACATACACATGGTATAACTTCAATTTGACATAATGAGTTGCAAAACACTGTAAGCAAAATATTATGTTGTCTTATATAAATAAATAATCAATAATCACTTTGGAGAAAAAACAAACTTCCAATCACAAGTGATCTTTTGAGAAACCCTAAATTTTCCTCATACTAATGACACTTTGCAATTCAGAAGACAAAGTACCTAATTTGATGCTTTAACATAAAAAAGGGTAGACTCAAACTGTCTAGCAATGACTAGCCCTTTCATGGATTAATTAGCAATTCAATAGGTCAAACTTCAAAACCTAAATTGTAAAAGTAAAGAATTATTCAAAAACCAACCTAGATAGTGAAATAAAAAATAAGGGGGCGATTTCCAGAAGGTAAACACGTGTAATTAAACATGAAAAATAGAAAATCTCTGAACTTGATTAGGAGAAAACTAAACTTCTCAAAAAATTCAGGTATGTGTGTAGGTGATAAAACAATCCAATTTGTATACACACTGTTAATTTATAAGTTTGAGTTGTTAGTAAATATTCAATTTATTTATGCATTCAAAAAGATAATTTATATGGTATAAAATTAGTATTTCATTTACAATTAAACCATATTGTTCTATATTGTTCTAATAGACAAAAATAAATTATAAAATATAAAAGCTAAGTTATAATATTCTTCCTATTCTCTAACATTACAAACATATTTTGAATTTTTTTTTTTAATCTATGTAATAGATATTTTAGTTTTTTCAATTAGGCTTAATTCAACTGATTGGGAAATGTTGTTATCCTCTTACATAAAGAACTTTGAGGTATTTTTTAGTATGAATAATGCCTCAAGTACATGAGTCTTCACATTCTTCATATAGGAAATAAATATAAGGGTATTTTCGATGTGAACACGCACATACGTGTTAATTTTAATAAAAATAAAAATATATTTTACTCTTGATTTTTTACATGAAAGTTAGGAGGATGATTATTTCAATCCTTTTGTGGTTAAGTTGGAACAAGAAATCCTCTAGTAGAGGGATTGGATAAATAACTTCTTATATAAAAATAATCTCTCCTCACACTAGGCTTGATAACATAGACCCCTTCAATAGGTACATTTAGTATAAGGGGATTTTTATTTATCACCTATCACTTTTAGCCTTTATAAGAAAAACAATCTAGATAAGAATTTCCCTTATAACAATTTAAAGGAGGATGTTCACAATCTAAGTAATGAAGGTAATATCCTCTTCTTAGGAGACTTTAATGCTAGAATCATATCTAACCAGCCTATTCCTCTATGTAATTATTCAAGAATTAATCCTCTTTGGCTACTTGGGTTCCCTTATTTAACTTGTAGATTAAAAAAAATGAGAAGACCTAAAAAAAAAAATTCAAACTCTATAGTTCTAAAAATCCTGTAATTTACAATGGCATAATTAAGTAGCCAAAATCCAAGTAAATGGGTTGTATTTATGGTTTTGGAAGTAATGTCATGGATGTCCAAACAAATTGTAAAATATGACATTTTCAAATGACTACGAGCCACATATATATTTAATCTTAACTCTAAAATTGGCCATGAAAAACAAGCATATGCATGAGAATTGTGAGAGTCAAAGGCACCTGCCTTTTGAAAAAAGTAAAATGGATCTATTTTTAAAGGACTTAAGTAAGTATTTACACATCTTATCTTATAAAACTAACATTAAAAATATCTATTATAGTTTTTCTACAACCCTCTTTTCTATATGAGAAGAATAATGGAAATACGAGTCCTTAATATGATCATAATAATAGAATTGATATAAGTAAGAAGCGAGATAATTTATTGCATCTCTCTAATTCTAACCTTAGAATTAGAGTTGCTCCTATCAAAACCTTAAAAATTGATAAGATAAATACACATAAAGCACTTATTACAGGAAAAGAGAGCCTATATATGTAGAGAGCTAGAGTACTTATTGTGTCCAACCCTACAAAATTTGGGAGGAAAACTATTAGGGAATTAGTACAGAGGCTCCTAAAAAAAACTTAAAACTTCATAAGATAAATATATAGGAAGATATTTTTAGAGGAATGAAAGGATATTATATATATAGAAAGCCAGAGCTACTACTATAATTCTCTAATTTTAACCTTACTAAATTTTGGAGGAAACATATTATGGATGCTCCTAATGAAATCTTAAAACTTGATAAGGTCCACAAATGTAAATATCTTATTAAAAGAAATAAACTATACTATATAAGTAGAAATCAGGAGTGTTTACTACAATATTTACCTTATAAACCTCTAGGTATCCCCTAACTCCATGAGCACTATATTGAATTCCTCTATAAATGATGACATATTTTCTTTAGAAGACATTTATTTTTGAGTTAAGTAGCTATCTAATGGGGAATTTAATGACATTGAAGGCTTGGAAGCTATTAAATTTAAAATAAAGAGACCTATCCTCATCCCACACATACACAAGATCTTTAATTTAGTAGTGAAGCAAGGCTTCATTAATCCTTGGGTGCAAAGCCCTATTGTGCCTATCTTGAAGAGTTCGGATAAAAGAATCCCCTTTAATTACAACAACATCGTGATTAGACATACTTTAGCCACATTGTAAAATCTGATTCTGGAGAAAACGTATTCCTTTGGCTTGAAATCCATGGTAAAAGAGCTCAATTTGAAGCTAGGTTTATGAGGCATTATTCAACCATGGAGCATCTTGTTACTCTTAGGATACTTAGAATGGAATGCTAAAATAATAAAGTGTATCTCTCACTATGATTTTTCTACGCTAGAAAAGATTTTGACAAAAAAATATTATTCCTAGAAGAAAGCTATGGAAGAGGATAGAAGAAATAATAGTTCCTTTTGAGTTGAGGGTTATTATGACAAAGATGTATGAGAATGTTATTGAGAATCTTATGACAATTGAGGGTTGGCGGAAGGAAATTAAATGAAATATTATAGTCAAGCAAGGGTGTCCGATATTACATACCACTTTTGGCATATAAATTCATAAGCTAGAAGAGTTGTTGGGTCAAGCTTAGTGGTATGGTCATAACTTCTTTTCTATATGGTAATGATATTGTTGTTTTCATAAAAAGCCACTATGATTTTGAAAAGAAACCCAAAAGCCTCTATGATTTCTACTCTAAAATGAATATGACTATTAATAACAAGAAAACTCAAATCATGATATTTAAATAAAAAATGATGAATTATAGTACATTAATATATAAGCACAACTCCTAAAAAAAATCTCCTCATATTTGTATGAGGGAATCAACATGCATCATTCGATCATTTAAAATTATAACATTCATAAAACAATATGTGAAAGTCGGAGTGTTTATTATAATTAACAATAATCAATAATTAAAAAAATCAAATATAATAAAAAATATATAACCAAAATCAAACATAATCAACCGCCTTGATTTCATTTAATAAATATAAAAAACACTAATCAATCAAATAAATAAATAATTTGTTAATGGTCGTTACCGAGAAAGCTTTAACTACTATTTCATAAAGCAATCAATTAGATGCACGACTCCCTATGTGGACAAGCGAATCTGTAAGGCTAATCAGAAGTGCCCTTTGTCAGCAAGGAATCACGAAAGACAACGACCACTGCTTCAACTGTATCTTTAACCATTAAAAAAGAGGTACCGCCAACGGCCGTGCAAGATTCCTTAGCCTTGGGAGTTCGTACCTAAAATAAGTGACGGTCGAAGATAAAAGGTTTTAATGTGAACCGTAGAACTTAGACTTGCCAGTCAGCTGCATGTTACTTGTAAATAAAGATCCTTCCAAAAGCACGTATGTTGTCGTAAATGTACCCAAAGTGTAGATACCAAGCTACACAACTTTACATGATTTCTTAAAAATGATTGTAAAATGCTAATTATTATGCTATGGAGAGGATCTGTACGACAGAGACCGAAGGGTTACAATAAAAACAATTTTACATGATTTTTCAAAAAAATACTGTAAAATGCTATTTGTTATGCTATGAAAGGATCCCGATTACCGAAGGATCACAGTAAATCCGATCTGGAAATTTACGAAGGAACCACAAAAGATGTACAGCAAGTGGATCAAATCGTTGATTTACCACTGAAATTATTACTTGTTTGTATTACAACAGGGCAGGGACTCTCCCGAAGCATCTAAGCTTTATTTTAACGCAAATGTAAGGGAGAAATACCTATCTAGATATGCTTATGCTTAACGCAAATATATGGGTGAAAAAACTCTGTTAATGAAACTGTATGCAAGTAATTCCGGCTGGCAGCATGTTACTTGTAAATACAGATCCTTCCAATAGCACGTACAGATACAGATCATGAAGGCACAACAAGACGGGGTATTTTCCGAAGCATCTTTGCTTTATGTTAACGCAAATCTATAGGAGAAACATCTATGTTAATGCAAATATATGGGAGAAATATCTATGTTAATGCAACTCTATGCGACTAACTCGAGTTGGCAACATGTTACTTGTAAATACTGATCCTTCAAATCGGACGTACAGATACGAAAGACTATGTTGTCATAAGCGTACTGTACTGTAGATACCAATGTACCAACTGTACATGATTTCGAAAAAAAAATTATAAAATGCAGTTTATTATGCTATAGATCCGATCTCGATGACAGACACCGAATGTCGCGGTAAATCTGATATGACAATTTACGAATGAACAGCAAAAGATGTATGGCAAATGGTTCATATCATTGAGAACAAGAATTTAGCACAGGGTATATTCGGAAGCATCTATGTTTATGTTAATGCAAAACTATGGGAGAAATATCTATATAAATGACCGTTAAGACCTCAGCCAATTGCACACAAGCGCATTTCTTCTCTTTGATGATCCGATCGTGGATTCTCTTTTGAGGAAGCTCTGTAGTACTTCGATCACTTGCAAGGTGGTAGATTCTCGGTATTCATTCAAAAATGAAGGCCCGAACTGTTGCTGTTATTCTTCTGCTCTTGCTTTCTGTTGACTCCTTTTCAAGGAGCGACGCTCGGTTTATCCACTCATATAACGCTGTGGTATTAAATAACCGCAGTCTCCTGAGTGTGAACCGCAAGGTGAATGAGGGCGCTGTTCTTGGCAACGACGTTGCTGGGAATAACAAGTTGGCGAGAGCTGGTCATGAAACTGTTATGACGGCAAAGCACACTTCCCCTCATAAAGACTACGAGGATAATACGACAGAAAATAAGGATGGAACTGAGATTTTTCCAGCGGGTCATAGCCCAGGAATAGGGCACGATGAACCCCCTCCAGCGTGACAATTTTGCTTCATGGGGGAGCAATTGCGGTCAGGGTTACTGAGCCTTCTATATTATACTAAGTTTTCTTCTATTTGCGTTTGCTTTTAGATACTAAGTTTTTTTCTATTTACGTTTTCTAACTTTTCTTCTATCTACGTTTTCGTTTAGATCAATCATTATTCTCTACCTGTAGAATCTTCTGACAGAAGATTCAAATTCTCCGAGCTGCTTATTTTACTTCTATGTACGTGTAAGAATATTATATGGAATATAATGTGTTTACGTGTAATATGAACTTGGGGAATGAATTCTCAAATCAGATGACCAATGATGATTTGATGGTCTATTTGGTTTAACCTTCTTTCATTTTTTGAAACATCGGTAATTAAAAGCGGCTAGCAGTCGGAGAACAAGAATGCTAATTGTGATTCAACAACCGATTCCATCTTTCAATCACTGGAAGCTCTTTAGCTCTTTTGGCATGATGGCGAAATACTTTTAAGTTTTAACCCATTTATTGGTTGCATTTTCAGCTAAAACCACCGCAGATGTGTATCTTTAGACTTACTTATTCACCCCAAATGTGTCTATATTCATATTTACTTAATTCTTCATTAACTTTTCGAATTTCAACAGGGTTTGATAAGGTTACTTATTTGTGTTCACTATCTAGTGACATACATACCCACGGGTCTCACTTTTTGTCAAAATATGGAAGAATACACAAGAGGGGTATCTTGATTTTTACAGGAGTGAAGGGCGTCCCAAAAAATGAACATTAAACACACTTTTCAAATGAACATTAAACACACATTCAACGAATATAAACTACGCTTTTCATTTTTAATTATTATTTGAAATGAGTAAAATAAGTGGCAAATAATAATAATAATCACATATATAGTAACAATATATATATAAATGTTATGTACTATAATATTTAATTGGCAAACGAAATTAATAATAAAGTTATTATTATTATACTGCTTAAATTTAACCATGCCTTCAATTTAACTTAGTGCTTAATCACGTTTAATTCAAAAGCATCAAATCACTCTTCAGTGTGAGTGCTTCATCATGTTTAATTCAAAAGTTTTTATACGAGTAATCAAATTTAAAGTGCCTATCGAATGATAATGCATACTGAATACTAAAGAAACAATGATATAAAAAATTTCCTTTTTCTGCAATTCAGTTTTACATATCTTTCTTTAAGGCAATCTCCAGATTTGACGAGTGAACCATGTCTTGATCATAATGTAACTTGTTGAATTTTGTTTCTCAAAAGCAAATTACAAGTCTTTGATAATTACAGAATTTATAAAAATCCTCATTTGCCATTTTTATGATTGACTAGTTGAATGGAGAGGTTTATTCTACAACCGACTACGAAAGGATGTCTAAGTTTGTCCATTAGTCCATCTATTTTTAAAATTAAAATCAAAATTAAAAATTATATTCGTAATAGAAAAATAATGCTGCTATAATTAAAAGAAAAATAAAGTGTTTGGATCTAGAGGTGATGTAAAATATTTTAATGTAAATTAATAATTATATATCATTTAAAAGGATATATATATATATATATAGTTAAAACATTTATTTGGTCTTATATATACTCTATTTAGCATTCAAAAATATAATTTAAACAATGAAAAATAACACATTGTATTTTACACTCTAAAGAAGTTTGCACAAGAAGCACTGGGCTCATGTTAGATCAGTACTTAGGATGGATCTATATTGGTATACATAGAACCCAATTCTCAAATTACCCAAATGAGTTTGATCCCCCTCAGTGTTCAACAAGACTTTTGTATCTATCTCTCACACAGACATTTGCTTCTGTAAACTAGTCTCTCTTTGTTCTACGAGTTTATCTAACATAGAAACCAAAATTTATTTATATGAATTAATAATTTTAGTTCAAGTACATTTTGTAACACCCCTATGGCCTTGCTTTTTAAAAAATTGCTATTTCTAGACATTGAAATGTTATTGGTGGTAATGGCGAGGGAAGCCATGATGAGAATTATGTCATGATGTAATTATATTATTGAATTAATAAATAAATTGCTTGGAAATATCTAGGAAAGAGCACTAGAGTGTAGAAGACTTCTTTCTAGTTTCGAAAAAGTTGTGGTGGTCAAGTCCATATAATGGACCTTCCCTAAAAGTCTCCCAACAATCCTTGGGAAAAAAATAAAAGAAATTAAATTAATATAATGGGAGAGAAATTTATGTTAATCACTTATTTGGAGAGAAATACTAAGTGGGGTGGAATAAAACACCATGGAAAAGAAAAATGTGCTTTAAATAAAAATAAAAGTATATATTTTCTATAAAAAAAACTAACAACAAAAGACCTAGACAAGAATGTTGGCAGAAATTAAAGCAAGACGCTACTAAATCTACTCGGAAGAATTCTATAAAAAAAAACCACCAGGAATTAATCAGGGATTCTGAGGACAACAAGAAGATCTTGGCTTGGGGGGAACTTTGGGGAAAACTCATGGTTGGGAGGATCATGCTCCGTTCCTAAATATTCCCCAAATAGTTGGTTTATGGTTAGATAAAAATCTATTTCCCTTTTTGTCTAACACTATATTATTTATTGATATGAATTTATAGAATAGAAATGAGAAATGATGGTCATGAATTGATTGAATAGGAAGACAGTCTCAATGTGCATGTAGGATTTATTGTGGATGTCTATGCAAATATTTTAGAATTTTAAATTGTTCGGTGTATGCATAAGGATACTCTATACATATAACAAGTCTTGCAAATAGAATTCATGGTGTTCTACAGGAAAAAGGGTTTAAAATACAATTTCTATCGGTATAATGAAGAAAATAAATCATTAATCAAGGACCATATGCAATTGGTAGTTAATGCCATGAATTGTCAAAATAGTAGTCGCAAAACCTAGTGATATCTGAATATAGAAATGGAATTCGTAATCAATTACCTATGTGGCTATTGAATCCCATTTGTATGTGGGTTGGAAAAATAACCTAAGG
Organism: Pinus taeda; assembly: GCA_000404065.3. NCBI lineage: Eukaryota > Viridiplantae > Streptophyta > Pinopsida > Pinales > Pinaceae > Pinus > Pinus taeda. The sequence goes on along the minus strand of APFE031439195.1, from coordinate 172,942 downwards.
AATGCTTCTAGAGCTAAACCAACTGAAATACTATAGGATATTTGTTATCTACTTGACACACAATAAATAAAGAAACGCATGTCATAAAATGGAGATGAAATCTAGAACTATTTAGATAAAATCGTGAATTTAGTACTGTAAATGTAATAATAAGAATTGAGGGAAATTGTATTCAACAGGATTAACTAGACCATATTTCTTAGCATTGTCTGTAGGTGTAAAAAAAAATCCATGAATTACATTTGCGGAACGGATTGTTTATCCAGATTAGAGAATATAGAATATTTTATGGAAGTACATTAAGATACTTATCTTAGGACTAGGTGAAATGGTTGTTCGTGGACCTTGTTATGTTTAAAATTTCCAACTAAAATTTGAGAAAGTCCAATAATGTCTAGAGGGATCAAAAGGAAAAATATAATGCAAAGAAAGCAATAAGGCATAAAAAGGATTGTGCTTAGTAGTAGAAGCAAACTACTAACACCCTGACTTCTCAAGATCCAGTATAGCCCGTTGTGGATTTGCATCATCGCTTTGTTAAGGAAAATATCCCAACAACAATAAATGATTATTATCTTTAATTGTGTCTATTATTAGTGGGAAGAAATTTCGCCATATGTCTGACTATTCAAATAGTAATAAAGTTATCTCATGCTCTAGTGAGTTGCTAACAATGGAGATTTCTAAATAAATGAGGATTTGGCCTTATCTCTAGTTGTAATCTATAACTCTATAGGTTAGGTAGATGTACATAGGAGAAAGGGGAAAAGAGAAAAACCCTTGAACAATTTTGGCATGTGGCACCATAAATGCTGTAGGATATTTTTAAAGTGTACGAACTTCTTGATGTAACATTTTTTTAAATATAATCACATTCATAAAAAAGGGGTTTCCTCGATTGTGATATCACCACTTTCATAGAGTCTTGAACAAGATGCCATATTTATTTCTCTATTTATTTCTCTAGATAAAGTTTTAGCTATATATGCATAGCCCAACATTCTGAAATGAACCCTTTCCTTTGTCGTTTCTACTATTAAATGGAATGGATTCCACTATTAAATAGATTGGATTGATGCATCTTCGGGAATGCATAGTAAAATAGAGTGTGATATCACCATCTTTGTGAAAGGAATGAGAGAAGGGATGGAAGATAAGGTAAGATAAGGTGCTTTTATTATTTATGAGAAGAGAGTATGGGACTTGCTTTTACAGTTTAACTTTGATATCGAGATTTTTGTAGTACATTCTACTACAATAAGTTTATTTAAACTAACTTAAATATACAAAACTTTCTCATAGGTAAAGTAAGCAATGGAAAGGCAAGGAGACTAGTTTTTATTATAACAATAAGAATATCAGGGGTTTCAGATTTGACATAACATTTTTCGGAGTGAGCCATTTATTAAACATTGGAATCATATGTAGTATTAAGGAAAAATTTCATGACTTAATTAGATTTCTATTTTGGAAATTTCAATCATTTTACTATAAAATTTCATGAATTATACATTTTAATCAATCGTTATTTTATTTATTTTTAAATATATTTATATCATTATATTTCCTTCTTATAATAAAATGTGACATTGTTATTTCTAGATAAGTATGGTTAATTGTAATTATTAATAAATAATTAAATCTATTAAAATTAATTATATTAAACAAAATTTTTGTATGCTTAACCTTAATCAATCAAATTTATTTTTACTTTATAAAATTGAATAGTAATAATCTTTAGTAAAATACAATAAATCATATTGAATGCCACAATAAAGAAATTCAACTAAAGTTAATAAATTCCAACCGCACTTAACTATAATTCACCATTAAAAAAATTAAACTCAACCATAGTTAATTGATATTAACCATAGATAATCTCAAAAAAAAAAATACCTTAGTGCCACCTAATTAAATCATATTAAAGAATAATCAATTTGTAAGGTTAATCGTAGTCACATATAAATACACATAATAAAGGAAATCCCAATAAAATTAATTAAAACAAAAAAAATTAAATAAAAATAAACCATACTCAATGTAGATCATTCTGTAGAAATTGGGTTAAAATTAATCTCAATTGTTATCAACGAAAGCGACTCAAACTCACCTACACTCAACAATACTCAATTACAAACAATATGAAATTTTAACCAGTTTTCAAATAAAACTTTATCTTTATTAAAAGATGTTTCATCTACTACACATTCTCATAATTCAACACACAATGAGTTTTTATTCTCAATGTATAGATTTATTGTTGATGGTGCTAGACTTGCAGACATTTAGGGGATCTCCTCGATATGAAATCCCAACTAGAACTCAAATCGTTTGGAGTAGGAGTCTGAGAAGTGGGTGGTAATGTAATGCCTTGACCATGGTAGCGTGCAAAGATAAGTATGATAACTTTGGGTGAGAGCAAGTGTGTGACCCTATCGAGAGTCAACTGCAAAGCATGAAGGTTCTGACACACGAAGGGGAATAGGAAGTGTGCCCCTTAGAAACTTGTAATAGTACGCACCTTAAAAGGAACACATGAGCGGAATGACATCAAAAGGTAAAATGCAGAATAGTCCAAAAATTAAAGTGATGGGTTAATTCAAAAACACGCATTCAATAGGATTTGTACAATTGCATACAAAGTAGTTCATAACAAACGTGTAATTTAGACAACATACATTGGTAAAGCAACCAGAATAGTCCAACTACAATAACAACATAGGCATGAAAGCATGTTGGCTCTGATATTATTATTATAAGTGAAAGTTCCATCCATACATACACCATTAATGACCATTAGCCCCAATAGTGGAAAACTACAGTCAGGAACACCTGCTCCTCGAAAGAAGTATACTCGCTCTATGCTATGGATAAGTTAAGTCTCTTCACAACACCTCCAATCTTTTTCTAAGCCTAAGCCTAGCCAAAAGGTTGGCTCCAAAAAGCGTGTTCTATAAGTTAGGAGGTTTGATTTATAACAAAGCATAGGGTGACCCTTGACATTCCCCTTTGTGACTCTTTGACTTCCTCATAACTCTTCAACTTCTTTACAATTAACTCATTACATAACATGATGAATTTTCACATTCCACTAAAAACACTTGGAATCTCACTTACAACATATTTACAAATAATATTGCATTTTCCGCATGTACCCATGTAAGAAAAAATAGGCTAGACATAGCCTAACAAGACAAAACACTATGGCTCTGAAGTTTGGAGAAAGACTAACTCGGCAACCTCCACTTGGTGTTTCTGGGTCACATATTGATGCCAAGCTTGTTATTGCGTGATGGTGTCCCCAAACTATTTAATGATGTATTTTTGGAAGCCCACTCTTTCCTCCTTGGAATCTGGATATATGGTCTTGGAACTTATGTCCAACTCATTTTGAAGCATGAGAAGCATGATGTTGACCTTGACAAGACCACCAATGTACTTCTGCATGTTGTGTGCATTCAGCTCTATGCTTTCCCTAGTGGCCTCTCATCTCAGCTACTCTAGGTACTAATCGATCTCTCGTTGGACTTGGTCCTTGGATTCAGAAATGGTGAGGGTATTGATTGATGAGATCCTGTACTTTCTCATGATGACATCCAAACTGTTGTAAAACTTCCCATATGATGCTTGTATCTTACTAATGAATGGGGTGAGCTACTCATAGTTCTAGATCAACATTCAGACATTCAGTTTATCCATTTCTGCCCATAGCTTCATCATCTTCGCTAAGTTAAGTGGGGCCCCTTTGTACCACATCCTCCACTATTGTACACGGGCGATGGTAGCATGTATGTTCTTGAGAGTTTTAATAAACTCTTTTCTCCATTATTGTAGGCAATGCACCCATACAACTTCTTACGCTCAGTGACAAATCCATCATAGAGCTTCCACATGGTATCACCAAATATTGATACTTCAACATGTATCACTTTCATCATCTCCCCCATTGAGAAAATTGCATTCTGCATTGACGCTCGGAGTTTCTCTGCCTCTTTCTTGGAAACCTGCAAGTTCTTTTCCAGTTATTCATTCTCAGCCATTAGGTACTTAAAATTTGAGCTTTCCTCTCCTACATAGGCCAAGTTCGATTTAACAAGGGAAGCTGGATGCTTCCTAGTGTTTGACATTACCAACATTGCCTTGATGAATGTAGGTGATGCATGATCATCCAGAAAGTGCTTCCTCTACGCCTGTACAATCCTCTTCTGCAACTCATCAAATGATAAATTGTACACATCCATGACTAGATCATCATCAAGGAGAACATTATTTCCTTGCTTGCTCCTGAGAGGTTCTGACACTAGAGATGGTGGGAACTAAGTATAACACACCTCCCTTGTGGATCAAATTAATACAAACCTAAGCTAAGGAAAGCTATTTATGATGTGTATTATGAAAAGTAAATACATTATTAAATAATTAATAAATTGATCACTTGGAAAAGCTAGACACCAAGAGATTCTTGCCAAATCCCATTGAGGAATGGGATAGGATAAATCTTTCATGATAAAGCTTCTAGATGTGATTATAGATAAGCTGGATGGATTGGAGACAAATATCCATCAAGAAAAAACATAAAAGTTGTACAAGAGATAAAGGAAAGCTTTTATGAGGAAAAGCCTTGCAAGAGAGAAAGGCGAGCTTTTCTGAGAAAGGCCTAGGCAAATGGATAAAAAATCTATAATAGCAGGACGTTGTTAATGGAAACCATATCATGAAAGAGGGTATTAAATACCCATTACATAGCTCAATTGGAGGTAGTTGATCCATGGCAAGAACCTCGGCTCGGGGGGAATCAGAGGTTATTCATGGCTGGGTGGTGGCGCTCTGCTCTCAAAGTGATTTTTTCTCTCTTTTCTGATATAGTTGGATCATATGCGTGGGATGCTATTTATGTTGGTTTCTTACCCTCCATGTCGAAATTTAATTGGATATGAGATAAAGTTTCCTAGCCATGAAAATGGTTAAATTAATTGCATGCGACTAACATACATGAGTAGATGATGTTTATGAGATGATTTTAGATGCATTCATGTGACAAAGTAGTTGAAATGGTGTCATTCTTCTATTCTATGTGGATTCACTTGCATGGGAAATATTGTATGTCTACTCTTTCCTCTTTATGTGATAGAGTCATACAGCTCAGATGCATAGATGGTAGTGTTATCTGTATTAAAGTAAATGATTTCAATCTTATGCATGTGTCTCCTATTGCATCAAAGAATAGAGTTAGTGCGGAGAGGCAGAGTAGGTAGTTGTTATTTCTTGGGCCATGGAGCTATCTTACTCATGATAGAATCTACATGGGACATTATGCATAAGCAGAAATACTTATGTTCATCTTGTTGTGAGCTGAGCATATATGGATGTGTGAGACATCTATTGAATTTGAACTTGATCATCATTATGTTTACTATAGGAACATAGTGTGATTCTAATGGTTAATTGGATAAATATTTATGCATGAGACCTTGGGCATGTGGAACAATATAGTATGATGTATTCTATGGATCCAGTTATCTATGATATACGTTGAAGCTAGTTTAGATATTCTTCCCTATTGCATAAAAGTTGAGACAATAATATCTTTGATCATGTCGATAGCAATGTAATTATGATTCGTGACCATGTTAGTGGAGGTAGTTGCAAGATAATGTTCTATTAATGATTGTGTGGAGTCATCGAAGAATTTATGGTTTGCACACTATGATTCATTCTCTTATCCATTTTCTAGTTTATGCCTAAAGGTGGTTCAAGAGATTATGTAATATCATTGCTTTGATATTGTTTAGTAGTTAGGATCATGGATATAGTGACAAGGAATATCCTTGTTCATGTGATGACGAGGTCACTATACTTGTAATGATGGTTGAATCTTAATTGTAACCGAGGCAAAATTTTAAATTAACGAAGCCTAGTAGCTAATTCTCAGGGTAGGCTCAGGAGGTACGTTATACAAAGAGGTGACCTCTGGTGCTCTTGGCATAAGGTTAGTGTTTTCATTCTATGGCCCCTGTTCCAACTCCATGTAAGTCACTTTGATCAGTTGCTCAATTTTCTGAGCAAGCTTCCGATCCTATATATGTTCACTCTCCTCCTCTGGTGCTGGCTATTCCAACTTTTCAACCCGTATGGGCAATATTTCCTCCATCACCATGCCTTAACTTCTCTCTTCTTCCTTTTCATGCTTCTGTTCCTATTCTTTCCTCCTCAGCTCCCATTATTCCTTCAGTTCTTTTTCTGCTTGTTGCGATCTCAACTTTGCTACCTGCAATCCCTGCTTTTCTCTCCTCCTCTCCTCTGTTGTCTGTATGCTCTCCTTCCTTTTTCTTCTGATGCTAAAGTTGGGTACATGAAGATTGAATTTTCTTTCACTCTGCAACTTTTTTCTCCTTGTATTATGTTAGTAACTTCCTCTTTCCTTGATCTTGTACCGGATTTTTTCCTTCTACTAGACTTGCTACAATGTTAGTGTTGACTCCTTTTCTATGAATAATTAAGTGTTTTCATATACTGGAAATTTAACTTACGCTTTCTAAAATTATTCCCCATTACTTCTTTCAGTGGTCTCTCTTGAAGTAGCTCCCTTTGTTTCCATGGTACAATGGCTATTGGAGAGAAGTTCTTCATGAGTGTGGTACCTATGGGACAAAAAGGACACTCATGGCAAACAAACATTAGCTCCTAGAAATCTAACTTCATAGCATCATGAAGCAGCAATTAGGGCATATGATGAGAGGGATTTTTTAATTTTGACTGACAAGGGTGACTGACTGACAATGGGAACTATGTACTACATAGTCCCAACAGTTAGTGTGGAATTTTGATGACTGGAAATGCACAATACATAATTTAGTCTCGGTCACGATCTGTGAGAGACTACACATTGCACATTCTAAGTGGTCAGCATGGGAGACTAGATATTGTAGTTTCATAGTGCATAGTTGGAGACAATCCAAGAGAGGATTTGCACAATTCTAGAATCTAGGGCAAAGGCCTTGAGCTCACCGATTGTGTAGTGTGTGGATTGAAGTGTGAGATCTCATCAAGGGGAAACCAAATATGCTCATGGGGAGTGTGAAAATCAAGCAGATCTAAAGGATGATGTGTTTTTGGGTGAAGACCAAACTAAGTGCTGATGCATGCATGTGATACTAGTGAAATAATTGATTAAACTGGAAGAAACTGAAGCGTGTGAAGAGAGTTGCCATGACAACGACCATTGGTGCAAAAACAGGAAAATTCATGTGACACTTGGGAAAGGCAATCTATAACTCAAAAAAACACTTCTATAAGCTAAAACAATTTAAGAAACCAAATTTGATGCAAAGAAACAAGTGAAACACCACTCGCACAAGATAAACAAGAAAAAGTGACAAAAAGTAGCAAAAGACGATAAATGCAAAAATCACCTAGAAAAGCGATGACAATGCTCTAAAAGCTCCTTGATCTCCTCAAGAATGCTATAGCTTGATGATTGAATTTACAAATGTGATATAGAGGCATACATTATATGTAATTGAGAAAACTAGAATTTATGATGTGCATGTTTGAGATCGAGGACAACCAAGACATTTGGCGTAATCTTCTAACGATAGAAATCTGCCACCTTCAGGAAACTAATAATAGATACCTACTTCCTAGGGATACTTATTGCACTTTATTTTTCATTATTTTCTGGAGGGAAGCCTTTCATTCATTTCATAAAAAGATTTCATAGTTTTAGGAAGGACTGGACAACTCTATGGCTTATGCACTACGCAGTTTCTGAGCATAGAAAGGCTTATGCACAATTTCTACGTTGAGTGGCTTTAGGCTTCCCTTAATGCTCTGTGAAGTTTCCATTCTCAAGGATGGTTGTCATCTGATGTTATGCAATTCTTGGGCTGAATGCTCACTATCAACTTGGACTATGCAATTCCTGAGAGCAAGGTTGGTTGTCCTCAAGGATTGGGTAGTTCTCTGAGGCAAGCCCGGAACTGGATGAAAACCAAGACATCAGATCGGCTTGTGGGTTAGATGATAAACCAAGTAATAAAAAACAAGCTAAGATGCAAAGGATGAGGCTTAAAAAGACAAAGTAACTAGATCAGTGGAAGATGAGCTGTTGTGATTTAAAAGGGAGGCTCCAAAATGAAGCATAGGAAAACGTTTAGAGGGTGGTGGTGGTTGCTATAACATTGGCAACAGACTAGTAGAAATCCATCTCTCGTTGTGCACCTTGTCTCATGCAAAGCGAGTCTAACTCTTCCGGAAGTATTGTTCAACTCTCCAATTATTATAGCTTCTTCATTGGCTTGAGTTAAAGATTTAAACCCTATCATCCTCTTTATCGACTATACACATACCGAGCTAAGTAAAAATGACTTGTTTTGATTGGAGATGATTGGCATATTGATGCACAAGTAATTTATACCTTCAATGTTTTAATTTCATCTTTGGTGTTGCTTTGCTACCAGTAGGCCTAGATAGTAGCCCAGCGGAGTCACTTTAGGAACACACGCATTGTTCGCTGCTAGTGAGCCTAGAAAATACCCAAATGGTGTTACTTGCTTCAACTCTCAACACAAGAAGCCTTTCTCTTCTTTTCCATTTATTTTATATTTTATATTTTTTCATTTTTCAAATAATTGTGCATAGGCACTTATTTATTTCATGATATGGAAGAGGGATCCCAACTTATTGAGAGCATAAGAGTTTGTCCCTTCAGAGAAGGATATTTATATATATGTTTGGCATACTAGTTAAGTTTTAACCCCTCTCCTTAAACCATTTTACTATGTTGACAAGGGTTAACCGAATATAGAAAACTGATTATAGTAGGCTGTATTAATTAAGAGTGCAAGCACCGTGATTTCACCATGAATCTCTGCGAAAAGGGATGTATTTTGCATGTAGGTATCATTGACTAGAAGAAATGAAAGATTGACATAAAGGGAGAGAATAGATAGATAACCAAGTGTTGATAGTTTTACAAGTTCCTCTTGGATTTCACCCTGCTTTTCTAAGAATCCAAACCGATTTCATGTAGAAACTAACCTATAAGTGAAAAAGAAAGCAAGCAAATGAAAGAAGCAAGAAAAAGAAAAAAAAGGTAAGAAAGTCAAAAAATAAAAAACAAAACAAAACACTACTCCTACTCCTAACCTAGGCAAATCATAGGCCAACTCACATGAAGTGATATTTCCAATGTAGCCATTGGCACACTGGTTGGCCCATATAGGTGAAAACGTGATTAGGAAGAAATATATTCAAGAAAAACAATAGAAAAGAAAGATAAAACAATACAGACCAATACTTTTGAAGATTTAATGAATGCATAGAGAAATATGAATGAAAAGAGCAAGGGAGACATTTCGCGGTTATGTCATGGTGTCTTGCCACATTGTGAACCTATTGTGCTACACAACAACCCCCCTATTTCAATTTTTTAATCTTAGTATAAAGATGCTAAATAAGAAATAGGTCCCCTTTAGGATATAAAAACCAATAAAACCTTTTGAGTAAAATAGATTTTTGATACTTTTTATATAAAATTTTCTTTGTGAGTGTTTAGAATCACTCCTCACAAATCACAATTGCTTAAGACCAATGAACATCCATTTGAAAAGTTGCGATGTGATCAAAGTCATCACAAATGCCTCATTGCAAAGTTTTAAATTGAAAAATCCATTTATAAACATGCGATGTGATATAACTGTCACATTTTGCATATCGCTAATTCCGAGGAATAAGTTAGGGTATTCCGTTGAAACCTTGTGATGCAATAAGGCTATCACATATCGTATCGTGCCAATCCATATGAAAACATTGAAACAATTCCATTGAAACTTTGCGATGCGATGTGACTGTCGCAATCACATATTGCATACCGTGCTCCCAATAGAAATAAGTACCATATACTATGAGGACTCGCAATATAATGCTAAATCAAGTATAAAGAGAAACATGATTTGCCAAGTTTGAAACAAACCTGCCAACTCTACGTGCCAGCTCATCACTCATCACAATCACAACAATACAAGGAATTCTTTCAGACATAGTGTTTGTAACTCCCAATTTTCGATATGCAATGGCTGTACACATATTAAAATAATATAGTCACTAATCACAAAATTGTAGAGTTGTGACACCTGTTCTAAAAGGAACATTGGAAAACTTGCAATGTGACACATATTAATTCGGCATTAAAGTTTACATTTTGGGGATACAGTAATGCATTTAGAGGTAGTTATGGTTACAATACTTTAAGGATTTCATCCTTTGTGATTATGTACTGTATGAGATCTTTTTATGTGCATAACTTCTTTTAGTCTGTAATTAGTTGTATTGGCTCCTCTCAGAGTTTTTTGCCTATCATGCTCCTCTTTCTCATTTTGCACTATAAATCCAGAATCACGTAGGTAGTTAATATGTCTAAGAGAACTCAAAAGGAAAAGGCTCCCCTTACAGTGGAAAAAGGACAAGGAAAATTGGTGTTAATCTTAGATACCACCTTTCTAGGCTTTCGAAATACCTCATGGGAAGGCATATATACATTGCTAGAAAATAAAGATCCAAAGGAGATAAAGGACGAAGCAACAGCTGATGGAAATGATAAATTAGAAAACATGCTCAATGATTTAGCCAGCTCTTTCCTCCATTGAATAACAGCCCATGCAAAGATTCTACCATATAATGATATGGTAAGATGGGTAATCAAGAGAATTAACATAATGGATAGAGATTTATTCACATCTGATGGAAGGATGTTTAGATCTTTCAAACCAGAAGATGTCAAGAGAATGTATCACCTGCCAAATCCCCAACGACACTACAACAAAGCATTCTTTGAAGCTTTTGCCAAGGAGAATGACATTGGACCAAACCCTATCAAGCAATGGAGACACTTTCCTAATAAGAAAAAACATGAACGATCTGGTGTGTATTCTATGGACTCCTTGGCATCTCCATATTCTTATCTTGCTGCTATGATGTGTAGACTCTTTGGATGCCCCGATTCTACTAGATTTTCTATTGAGATGGTTGCATTGATAGAAGCAGCAATAAAATCCTTTTTCATGGACTGGGCAACTATCCTATCGGACAAAATAGCTATTCGAACACTGGATTATAGAAAGAATATATTTTTCACTACCCGAGTCATGCCCCCATCCCATATGAGTGCTTATATCGTTGACACAATTTATTTTAATTCTGACTTTCCCATACTAGGTCGGAAATTGACTGTTTAGGACCCAACCACCATTCATATTTACCATAAATACTTATGAAAGTCTGAATACAAGAATCATTTATACAAGATTTGTCATGGTTTCATTTTACCTATGTTAGGCTTTTTGGCTGTGTTACAGATCCTCATGTCCTTCCACTCTACATTCCAGATAAGCTTTTAGCTAGGGAGGTGGCCTACTAGATAGTAGAAAAAGGGATGACTAGAAATTCTAAAAGCTCCAAGAAACAGTTGTGGCCTGCCTTTCCTCTTCGATGCAGCACTTACTCATTACATTATTTTAAACATTCCAAGAAAGAAGAAAACAGGACAAAGGATCTGAGTCTAGCCGTTATCCCTAAAAGGCAATATGACCCAAAGAAGGTTGCTTTCAATTTCACCACTCAGATGAAACTTAATAAGTTACTACATGAGGAAGATGAGTTTGATGACTTGTTTGCTTCAACAGAATTATTCTCAACAGTAAGTCATCTGGAAAAATTCAAATTGAGTGCTGAGAAAATGGGAAAATTCATTAAATACAAGACACAGAGGTTACTGACAGTAACTCTGGATTTGTTAAGTTCTACACCAATCATTCAGCAAGTAGAACACAGTGGAGAGAAGGTAATTGAGAAGGTTTTTGAGGAAGTTGAGACAAGTGATAAGGCTAGTGAACAACTAAACATTGATGTTCACATTGATCCCATATTGATTAAAGAATGGGAGGAATTTGATCAACAAATCACGTCAGAATGATCCCCAAACATTATCACATCTACGCCTCCTGGAACACAACGGCCCATTGTTCCTGATATTGTGATTGAAGGGACACCCAACAAAGAAACAGCTAGAAAGGAGAGAAATAATCCCTGAAAATCCTTCAGGGGAGATTACATTGAATATTGAGGAGATTCCACCCTTGGATGTGTTTTACAACCCAAAACTCAGGGTTGTAGTCAAGAGGCAGAGAAAAAAGAGGAAAATAGATCAAACCTCACACATAGCTCCCCAATCTGAATTTATAAATGTCATATGGAAAGATTCAGAGGTCAATCCTTCTGAGGATTTGACTAAGTTATCTCAATTTGCAGACACATACACAGCTACTACAATTGATAAGGCAATTGAAGTGAATCAATTGATCAAAGAAAAGGATTAAAAGATTAATCAGCTTGAAGAACAGTTGGCAGCAAAGCAACAAAAGATTAATCTGCTTGAGGAACAGTTAACAGTACAGAAACAAAAGAATGAGCATCTCGAAGAACAATTAAACCTAGAAAAATAGAAAATTGACCAACAGGCCATTCAGAGACAACAACAATTGTCTCAAGAGCTTGAGCAACTTAAATTTACACATCAGTAAGAAATTAAATCTAAGGAACAACAAATCACACAACTACAATTCTCCTTGGGACAATTTAAAGATTATCCCAAGGTTGAAGAGTTTAGAAAGGAAGCCTTAGAGGCAAATAAATCTTTATCTCAACACTGAATCTACTCTGCCAGAAAATATCTTTTATTGATCTGTTATGCATCATAATGACATCACTGATTGACCAAGAAATTAATACAAGGTTAGAATTTGAATATGTGGATGATAAAGTCACAAATTATCTCTCTTGGCAAAGCACAGAAGATGGAAGAGCTGCTAACTTACCTAAACTTGAAGAGTCCCATAAAGAGATATTGTGTTTGGAATGTGAAAAAATAGTTGATAAAAGTAGAAAGATCTACCTCTAGGGCCAGGGCTATAATGAATAATGTTATTGAGTTGGTGAATGATAACTTATATGGTGCCAAATTAATTTCTGATTGTTCCCCATGAAAACTTCCAAAGGCAAAAGTTTTAGAGAAGAAATGGAAGCAATATTTGGACATCAAGGAGGAACAACTCAACAAAGTACAAGGTCTTAACTAGGATGCACATTAGTCCTTTTTGGTCAAGCCACACAGCCAATAGATGACTATCAAGTGCCTTGCTGATGCTATTGATCACATGATGCCCGAGCTTTCAGATGCCACATACGCAGGACAGTTACACTCCAGGATGAGTCATCCTACAGAGAACCAAAACATGCTCTAAATTTGTCAGTTGAAGATGCAAGAGAATTCTTAGATGCGATGAATCTCTTCAAAGCTTATCACAATTCTATTTTTGAAACTCAAATCCCATATTTTGATGAAGGCATTTCCAACAACTCTATATTATTTCACTTCTAAATGATTTAGAATTGTTATATTGTATAAATATGTCAGCGATAAATATTAGTATGTTATGCGATATGTATTCACATTACTTTGTTTAATTTCTTAAACAAAGTAATCATTATTTAAATGCATCTTTCTATGGATAAGAAAACAATCTATATTATTATTTGTCTACTAGGAATCATCAAGAATCACATTATTATGAGATCACTCGGGTTATATAGATATATCTATATATTTTAGAGCTTATAAATTAAATCACCTATCATCTTTTGATATATTTAAAACACCCATTCATCAAATCATACTTTATTGGGAAACTAGTCCCATAATATCCAGTCGGAGCCACCATACCAAATGGATAAGGAGCTGCACTAAGGTCTGGACCAAGTGGTTATCCTCCAATGTTGGTGCTACGATTTTAGAGGCATTAACAGAGCTGAAAAGTTACAATTTATAATTGCGAGGTTGAAAAAAAGAAAGAAAGAAATAAACTTTCGTTTTGCTATGGTGCTCGCCAAATAGGACTCCTCCAAATATTGAGAAATGGGATGGTGAAAAATGGATGGAGGATGCGAAATTGTAAAACAAAAGGATTTTCAATATGTGTGATGAAGTGATGAGGAGCCTCAAAATATTCAACATTGTTGTGATCAGAGATGGAACTGACCTCAAGGCTGCGAGAGCCTAAAATAACGATTAGCTCAAGCTAAAGTGTCCCAAAATCTTGAGGAATTTCCACCTCATTGGAAGGTAGATCATCATAGATGTGTAGCTTCAAAAAATCGATTGTGGAAAAGTCAACATCATGACCAGCTAAATCGATGAATAGGTCATGACAGCCACAATAAAAAATTCAAGATCGCCAATGGGGTATCCTCATGATCTCACGAACCGTATATAGGGGAAGATGAAAAATGAAAAATTTCACCCCTATGTTTCCAGAAAGGAATCATGAGGAATTGGGAAGATCCATGATAACGAATTCAACCTCTCCACAGTTAGATGAAAAACTTGCATTCCACGAATTTTGCAAATGATTGGAAGTATTAATATGACCAGAAAGTGAATTCTCATCACATATTCTTGTTCGACTCTTGACTCCTGGACATACTCATCATAAATTATATCGAATTTTGGCTGCTCAACAACAACTCCATCCAAAATCTGATCTTCATGAACACCAAAGAAAATATTTGAAATAGATGAACACACAAACTCGCAATGGGGAGGATCAAAGGGACTGAAGAGTGGAGGATGAGGGGAAAACACTTCATCACACACATTGTGTTTGTAGTTGAAAATTGCGCAGGGGTTCTAAGCATGTGAGATGTGAAGAGAGCGTGATAGTTCAATAGACAATTTGTATTTTTTCCACCTCAACCCGCAACACTAGAATTGTTTGATGAGAAGCGAATGAGGGGTTACTTTGAAGACCAACCTTGTCCATCACAGATTTGGAAGCTATAGACTCACAATAATCTAGGAGTGACTTGAAACATTCTAAGTATTGAGAAGTTAATTAAATTCAAACAAGACGTAGAAATGCTTCGATGAAGATATCCCAATCAACTTCATTTTTTTGAAATTTGCACCAAATATTTACAAAACAATTGTGAAAATGGCATAACAATTCATCAGGTGATTTTCACAATTATGAATTTTTTTGGCACAGATGTTCGTGATCATATGTGCCAAAAGAATGGGAATTTTCTGTGAAAAATGAGTTTGAAAAGATAATGGATGCATCAGTTAATGTGTAACACCACTACATTATGCACCCTTCAAACATGATAATGAACAACCTAGAGGAAACATCCTCAAGGGAGATGTTGTGCTCAGTGGAAAATTGAAGAAAACATTCAATATGCTCAAGAAAGGTTGCTTCACCCTCGCCACTAAAATTAATATGTGACAAGTCATCGATTATATTCATTGACACTTGTAATTTTATATCTCTGGAAAAACATACCACGAATTTGATTGTGGAAGACGTCATGAAATGGGTGTGGAAATTCAAAATAGACTTCAATAGCTCAAATTCTCATCTCGTTGTCCTTCTATGGCCGTAAATCTTGACAGTGCTGGACTTGCCAACATTCTATCTCCCTGATATGAAGTCCCAACTACACCTCAAACCGTTTGGAGTAGGAGTCCGAGTAGTGTGTGGTAGTGTAATTCCTTCACTGTGGTAGCGTGCAGAGATAAGTAAGACAACTTTGGGTGAGAGCAAGTGTGTGACCCTGTAGAGATTTAAGTGTGACGCATGAAGGTTCTGACACATTAAGGGTAAAAGGAAGTGTGCCCCTTATAAGTCTGTAATAGTACACAACTTGCAAGGAAAACATGATTAGAATGAAATCACAAGATAAAATGTGCAATAGTCCACAAATTAAAGTGACATGTTAATCTAGCAACACACATTCAACAAGATTCGTACATATGCATGAAAGAATGTTGACTTTGATATTATTATTATAAGTGAAAGTTCCATCCATACATACACCATTGACGACCACTAGCCCTAATAGTGGAACAATAAAATCAAGAACACCTACTCCTCCAAAGAAGTATACTCACTCTACGTTGTGGAGAATCCAAGGATTGTCACAATACTCCCAAGCCTTTTCTAAGCATAAGCCTAGCCAAAATCTTGGCTCCCAAAAGCCTATTCTGTGAGTTATGAGATTCTATTTATAACAAAGGGTGGGGTGACCCTCGACATTCCACTTTATGACTATTTCATTTCCTCATGACTCTTCAACTTCTTTACAAGTAACTCATTACATAATATGATGACTTTTCACATTCAACTAATGACACTTTGAATCTCACTTACAACATATTTACAAATAATATTACATTTTCCGCATGTACCCATGTAAGACAAAATAGGCTAGAGACAACCTAACAAGATAAAACACTATGACTACGATATTTGGGGAAAGACCAACTCAGAAACCTCCACTTGGTGTTTCTTAGTCCTATATTGATTCCAAGTTTGTTACTGCATAATGGTGTCCCCAAACGGTTTTATGTTGTCCTTTTGGAAGCAAACTCTTGTCTCCATGGCATCCAGGTATATGGTCTTGGAACCTATATCCAACTTCTTCTAGAGCATGAGCAACATGGTTTTGACTTTAACGAGACCACTGAAGCATTTCTCCATGTTGTGTGTGTTCATCTCTAAGTCTTTCTCGGTGGCCTCTCATCTTAGCTAATCCACATACTCATCGATCTCTAGTTGGACTTGGTTCCTAGGTTTAGCATCGATGAGGGAACCGATTGATCAAATCCTGTGCTTTCTCACCATGACATCCAAACCATTATACAACTGCATATATGAGGCCTGTATGTTGCTGGTGAATGGGGTGGGCTACTTGTAGTTCTAGACTAACATTCGCTTTGTCCAACTCTACCTATGGCATCATCTTCTTTTCTAAGCCAAGTGGGGCCTCGTTATATTACATTTTTCACTCATTTGCATGGGAAATGGCAGCATGTATGTTCTTGAGAGATTGAACAAACTCTTTGCTCTATTTTTGTAGGCCATGCACATGGATAACTGCTTTATGCTTGGTGACAAATCTATTATAGAGCTTATGCATGGTATCACCAAACTTTAATACTTTAGCAAGTATCACTTTCCTCATCTCCCCTATTGTGAAAACTGCACTTTGCATTGATGCTCAAAGTTGCTTTGCTCTTGCCTAGCAGCTTGTAAGTTCTTTGCCAATTATTCATTCTTGATTGTCAAGTACTTAACATTTGAGCTTGTCACTCCTGCATAGGCCTAGTTAGCTTCGACAAGGGCAGATGGATACTTCCTGGTGTCTGACACTACCAACATTTCCTTAACGAATGTAGGTGATGTGTGACCATTTAGAAAGTGCCTCCATTGCACCTATACAATCCTCTTCTGCAGATCATCAAATGATAGATTGTACACATCCATGACCGCATCATTATGAAGGATAACATTATCTCCTTGCTTGCTTGGGACATTTTTTGACACTACAGGTGGTGGAGACTAAGATTTGATCTCTGGTGCTCTCGACATAAGGTCAGTGTCTTCATTCTGTGGCTCTTGTTCCAAATCCATCTCTGTCACTTCGATCGACTGCTCAATCTGCTCAGAAAACTCCCGATATTGCATCTGTTCACTCTCCTCCTCTGTTGTTGGTGGTTCCAACTCTTCGAATTTTATGGCTATTGTTTAATCTGCCATCACACCTTGCCTTTTTTCTTATTGATGTTCCTACTTCTCTTATTGTTCTTTCCTCAACCCTTTTTCTTATTCAGTTCTTGTTCTTTTAGTTGTGATCTCAGTTCTACTACCTACAAGATCTCTTTTCTCTCTTCCTCTACTTTGTTGTTTGTATCCTCTACTTCATTTTGCTTCTTCTACTAAAGCTACATGCACGAAGATTGAATCTACTTTCACTCTCTAGCTTTAATATCCCTGTATTATGTTAGCAACTTCATCTTTCCTTGATCTTGTATTGGTTCCTGCCTTCTACTACTGCTCGTGGACTTGCTGCCATGTCAATGTTGATTCCTTTTCTATGAACAATTAAGTGTCCGCATATATTGTAAAGTTAACTAGCACTTGTTCAATTTCTTCCCCAGTACTTCTTTTAGCCTAGTTTCTCTTGACGAAACTCTCTTTGGTGCCATAGTACAATGACTGCTAGAGAGAAGTGACTCACGAGTGTGGTACCTGTGGTACAAAAAGGACACTGATGGTAAGAAAATATTAACTCTTGCAAATATAACTTCATAGCATGACCAGAAAGAAATCAGGGCATCTAATGAGATGGTTTGCACAATTTTAACTGATAGGGATGAGTGAATGACTATGGAAATTACTCATTGTGTAGTCCCAACAGTCAATGTGGAAACTCGATGACTCAAATTGTGCAATGCGCAGTTCAGTCTAGGCCATGACTTGGGAGACACTGTGCATTATGTAGTCTCAGTGGCAAGGCTAGGAAAATGGTTGTGTTTAATAATCAAATCTCTGAGGTTATTAAAAAGAGGTAGAATAGATATCAATTATTTGATAAATAAATGTCAAACCTTACCTCCTACGGGAACATATTCGAGGGTATATACTAGGTTCATCAAGCTTTCAAGCAACAACGTCTTCAGTTACATCCTCAATTAAAAAAACTCACTTTCTTATTGCTCTCCGGATAACCGATCCACACTTATCTATTTATTGTCAACATCTTTATCATTATTTAATAATATTACTATCCTTTTAAATCCGACAAAATGTAGCATGTTCCAAATAGGAAGAGAATTGAGAGCGCCCTCTGGTTTCGGTAGAAATCCATATATAAGAACCCATCTTTGAATGTACCATATTTCCAAGCTGTGAAATCTCAAAAAAACACTTAACTCATCTCGTCAAAATAATCGAAGGGACAACGTGAAAATTCATGACATAATTGAGATAATATTTTACAAGGGTTGGGATAGTTTAGATACTCCATCTACAAGGGGCATACGTTAAAATAAAAGAGGTTGCATTTATCATGAAGTAGGACCACCGTCCCGTGAAGGCCTCGTGACTGATGACAATCCATGTGTTGTTGCAAGATGAGTTGTACAATATATATACATATTAGGCTGTAGAAATCACCAGAAACCACCAAAACGGGCTCAGTATGAATGCTGCCCCTAGCAGACTGAATCCTAGCTTGTCTAATCCAACCCAGGTTATCAAAATGTGGAGTAAAAATGTTACAACAAAAATTTGGGTCACAATGTTCTGAGACTGCAAAAATCTCTACATCGGATTGTTGATGGAAAATGTAAATCACTGGGGAATAATTCCTCTCTCAAGGAGAGCTCCAACAACAATGACTTCTTTATTCTGCCCTTTGTAAACCAATACAGGATTTGCAAACTAGTAGAAGATGCCCTAAGTGATGATGTATCAACGTTGTCCTGGCTTGTATGGATACATCTAGATTTAATACAGAGTTACAGCTCACATTATGTTTCAAATAAAAAAAATGTGCATGTGGAGGTCAGAGGTATCGACTATGAGAGCATCCTCTGTTCGCGACCTTACGTTTTCTTCAAGTTAAGACGTTATTGTTCGATTGGTGGTTTTTTTCCCTATAGATCTGCAACCACAACTAAAGAGCTAATGGCTTGAACTATCAAAAGATCTCATGTTCTCTTGGTTTTTGGAATGGAGTCGTCATCCTACTCTGTTGGCTATATGTTCAATGATTTGTGTGTGCTTGGGAAGTGTTGAGGCCTGGACTGCATATTTGATATGATTCCCTAAAAAAACCCACCCTTTTTAGAGAAATGCAGTGCCTCTTACATAACTCCCCATCCGCATACCAATTTTATCTCCTTTGCATAGGAGATGAATCGGTTGGGTCGATTGAATATGCTGCAACGTTACTTTTGTTGACCCATCAACCACTTTATTTACATAACTAACTACTTTATTCTTACATTCATATAAACAGGTTTAATGTGAACTGTGGATTATGATTTCTTGTTGGGACAAAGTTGGTTGTACGTTATGATAGTAGTGGTTTCACTAACTCTAGTATTTTCCCCAACCTGTATCCATCCATCTCTATAGACATGAATTTAATAGAATCAATTCTAACAATTAACGTAGTATTTCGTATTAAACAAGAAGCTTATATGACATGTGGAGCACAAATGATATTTTTTGGCTTCATCCCTCACGCACTTACTTGACTTGTGGTGTAGGTTTGGTCACAGGGATGATCTTCTTTAGTTTTTAATTAATTCCTTTACACAATTTGAAAACACAATTAGTTATATGCTTGAGAAGCAACAAATATTTCACTTATTACTAAAATATCAACCTTTATCCATACCAAAATCCATCATTTTGCACAACCTCAATCTATATATATATATGTTATTGCTTCGCCATGCCCCTCCAACATATTATGTTAACATTTAATTACAACGATTATGATTTTTAATGCCTTAAGACATTACTCTAAAACTCATTGGAATAGAATCTACAACCCATCATATCTAATAGGGGCGGATTGGTCCATAGGTCGAAATGTTTGAGCTTAAAGCTCTGATACCATTTATAACACACCCCCTGAGCCTAATTTGAGAATTTCTTACTAGGCTCTCATATTTTAAAATTTGCCTTGGATAAAGTCAAGATTTAATGGTCATCACAAGTAATATTATTCTATCATTACATTAACAAATATTGTTAATGCAACCATACTCATATTCTTAACAAATGAGCAACATCAAAGTAAAGAACCCTAATACTGCATCGTCCTTCTATTCTTTACCAGATCCATGATGTGGACCTTTGGATTCATTTATAAGACTTATATATCAGATCAACCCTCAAGCATAATTTATAATTTGGAGAAAGGAACTAATCATGGCATGCAACCTAAAGTTATTTGATTATTCCACAAAAGCATTAATGGACCATTATCTTAAGTCTATTGTAGCTAGCATGGCCATGCATCATGATCATAGTCCTTTCGGCATAGTCAAAAGTGTTACTAACCTAACCTTTATTCAACATGCATAAATAACTAAACTAGCCTCGTTGGATGAAATTCCTATGATGTATAATGCATGTCATGGACAACTAGACCATAGAGTATACAATTTGAAGCATTACGCCATAACTCTTTTATATGCATCACACTCTCATGCATAAATATTTTCTGATTTAAAACATAGATATCACATAAAGTTAGAGGTGTACTATGTTCCTTCACTAAATTTAATTGTGATCAAATTTAGTTTCAATAGATATCTCACACATTCATTCATAAACAAAGTTAGTATAGGAAATTCCACTTGTGTATGCAGGTTCTACCATGAGAAACATGTGTCTGATAGCTCCTTGACCCGAGTATTACCAACTACCTACTATGCTTACCTTACTAACTCTACACTTGGATGCAATAAGTGTCACATGCATAAGAATTCAATCATTTTCATTATAAAGATAACACAAACATATATACCTCTAAGTTGAACGATTCGACAACATAAAAAATGAGGGGTACACATATAGCATATCCTATGAAAGTGAATCCAACAAGATTAGAAGAGATAACACCACTTGGAAAACTAAGCACCACCACCCAACCTAGAAATGACTCTTCTAGTTCACCCCTGAGTCAACGTTCTTGCCATGGATCAACTGCCTCCTGTTGATATTTGCAATACGTATTTAATACCCTCCTTCATGATATGGTTTCCATTAGTTGCGTCCAACATTTATGGATCTTTTTGTCCCTTTTCCAAGGCTTTTCTCCGTAGCTTTAACTCCCCGGAAATAACATTTTTAACCCATCTTCAACAACTAGCTCATTATGACACTCGTACCGAAGTATTCACTTCTTTAAAACAATCTAAATTGACTCACATCTCTGATCATATCCATAAATCGAGACGTAGACATCTCTTAGTCAAGGTTTTCATTCCATATCAAATTTTAGTTGAATGGTTTACAAAGTCTCTTCTTCTTGTTACCATGGAAGATGTTTCGAAGGGAGGTGTCAGCATGGAAGAGCAATTAATTTCTCATGCTGAGTACTTAGACTTTGCCTACACTCAATGTGGCATTTTCTTCGAAAAAAACCTAAATTTACCTTGCCGTACAGGTGAACCCATTATTACATCTCCTATAGGATGAGGATCTAATTCCATTGATGCTATTATAGGTTATGTTTTCTAGCAGTTTAAGGGGAAAAATAAAAATTCTAAAAATATGCAGGCTTTGGCCATACAAGATACACCATCTGAAATTGTTCCTCTATAAACTGTTTTCGAGATCAACATTATAGAATCATCTATTGGTAAGACGAAATCAACTGAGAATAAGAAGAAGGGGAAAGGTGAATTGAAACAAAATGATCCTTCAATGGAGAAACCTACCAAAACTGAGCCTACTGATGAAAAATGAAAACCTCGATATCTTTGCCTTATTTGAAAAGAGGATCACTATATGAAGGAATGCCCACATCGGGCAGAGTTTTCTAAATTCATTAAAGGTTCTCCAACTCGCATTGCTTCGAAGGATCCATTTCCACCTAAATACAGAAAAATAGTTTCTCATAACACATATTCCTCTTCCATATGACAAGATATCCTGATGATGTCTTCACAAGAAGTTATGGTAGCTATGATATCCAAAGACTATTGATCCAAGCATCCTTTTGAAAATGGGAATGAAGCTAGTTCGTCTGGCCAACCTTCCAATTCAATTCCTCCTTCTCCTTCTGAACCATTATAGATTAGGAAGCCAAATCCTAATATGATGATATGAATGTCTCCCAAAGGTGTGCTTCGCAAAGCAACTTTCAACCCACATGCTAGAGCTACACAAAATTACAACATTGTTGAAGACTTGGCAATGTCGCCTTCCACAATGTTAGCCCTAGATGTATTGCAAATGTGCCCAACACAATGAAAGATTTTATTGTCAGCCATAGGAGATATTGATCTGTAGGATTCTAACTTAATTTTCTATGATCATGAGAGTCATAGTTCGAGACTCCCTCATCAAATCGAAATCCAAATTCCACTTTTTGTTAAAACTAGATGAGTATTTCATATAGTTGTTGATTAAGGAGCTTCTATGTACATTATGTCAATTTCTTGTTGAAAGATTTAGGTTCTCCAACCATTAATCAATCACCTACCACTTTGAAATCCTTTGGTGGAAGAGGTTTTCATCCATATCAGATTCTAAACAATTTCCACATAGAGTTAGTGGGAAAAATGGTTCCAATCAAAGTTGAAGTTGTCGATGGTCAGCTAGAATAGAACATTTCTCTTGGTCGAAGTTGGAGCTATGCTATGCAAGTAATGGTATCTTCATTGTTTCAAATGATACAATTTCCTTATAAGGGAAAAAATGTCAAAGTAGATGAGTTGCCTTACTACACTTTAGACCCTTACTCTGTGGGTAGCATACCTTTTGTTGAAAAAACAAATCCTCCTTATGAAGATATTGGTGTTGGTTTACTCAAAGACTCATCATTGATGGGAACCTTTGTGATGCCTTCACTAAATTTCCCTTGTAATTTTTCCGAGGTAAACATGATTACATCAATAACTATACGGTCTCCTGATCCATTGATAGTGCTAGAGTTTTAGTTATCCTCCTATGGAAGTGAGATGCCTTTGAGCCCTTTCAAATTGGCTTATCAGGAAGTACGGTTGTTTTCTTACCTAGAATCTTCAGATGTTGATGGAGTGGATACGATAAATGAATATTATTCTCCTTTGCCTTGGTTAGAACCAGTTCCATTCTTTGATCCTTTCGATAATATGTTTCCAACTAACAAAAATATCACAAAGGTCATGATTTTGGATAAAATTCCATGGAATTATCACCATCATTGTTCATCATTTCTACCTATCCCTGAAATAATCGAGAAGGATTTTTTGAATATATTTTCACCTGATACAGTAAATAGTATAGAATCACCCATTTTAATATTTCAATCTGAATATGAAGGAAATTTGGGGAATATATCTATGAACATTGCAATTGACATCTCAGTTAAAACAGGGATTTTTGAAAATATTCACCTAGGTGCCCCATGCTCAATCTAAGACATTCAAACAAATAAGGGCCTATTTCAAGAATTATGTGACATTTATTCCTGGTCCTATGAAGGAATGCCAAGAATTGATCTAAGCATTGTAATACATGAAATCAAGACTTACCCAGATGCCAAGATTTCCAGACAACGATTACTTTTGATGCATCCAAGAAAATCTACAGCGATTAAAGTTGAGGTCGCAAAAGTCCTCAAGGAAGATTTTATGTACCTGGTTCCCTAAATTGATTAGGTATCCAATAACGTGCATGTCAACAAGAAATAAGGAACCATTGGATTATGTGTCAACTATAGGGACATCAATAAGGATTGTCCAAAAGACAATTATCCTACTCCCTATATCAATCAATTCATCGATGAATGTGCCAGAAATGAAATATTTTCATTTATGGTTGGATTTTCTGGCTACAATGAAATCAACATACTCCTAGGTAATCAATCCACTTAAGTGTGTTTTTTGTGTGCAATCTGGTTGATTGCTAGGGCTTCTTGTGTCAAAGGAAGTCATTCTTGTTGATCCATTGAAGGTTGAGGCTATCTTTAATTTACCTCCTCCTTGCAATATTCGCCAACTCCAAATTTTGTAAGGGAAAGAAAACTTTCTACGTCGATTTATCCAGAACTATGTTGGGTTGACTAAGGTAATACTTGACTTTTGAAGAAGGGTATCCCTTTTTTTTGGGATGAAGTTTCTCAAAAATACTTTCATACACTTAAATATGCGTTGACCCATACACCATTGTTACATCCTCCCGATTATCACCGATATTATTTTTATACTTAGCAATGTGTGATGCCACCATTAGTATGGTCCTAATTCAGGAAGATGCTTCAAATGAAGAGTCTGTAATATATTACTTAAGTTGTAATTTGACCGAAACCATCACATGATAATGCACTTCATTCATCAAAATATGTCTTATGACTTTGCCCTCTAGGTAGAAATTTGTTACACATCATTTTATGGCATTAGGTAAATGACCATCGGTTTGGATCTTTTTCTAGCCACACATGTCTTCTCGAACATTACCCTATAGAGTTTGAAATTAAATCATCCCAAATAAAGTGGAATTTATAGATCCTCTCATACAAAATCCTGATTTTGGCTATGTTTGCAGTTTTCTAGTCACTTATTGCGCATACATAAGGAAAACCATTATTATCTTCGTAGAAGTACACATTGTCTTCCACTATGACCTCACGTGACTTGAAGTACTTAAAAATAAAAATTAAAGTCTAGAAGAATTATTGGTAGCATCTATCCCAACCAAAAAGCTTCGAATGAGGTGTTGATCTCTCCCATCATGGAGTAACTCCCCTTACTTTGTGGAACCTCTATCCCACTAATAGTGGATCTCATCTCTTGGAGAATGGATCCATAACTTCTCATCCTTAGCCTATAAATCCATTACAGGTCTGAGGTTTGAGGGAGGATTGCTAGAAGTAGGTTTATGTTGTGGATATTAGGTTGGAAGGCTTGTCTTGCAAGGGAGAGGGTTGGAGATTGCAGAAAGGGCTTGCTACATCAAGGATACATGGTGTTAAGGCTTTTCTCTACTTTTATGAATATATGAAATTGTTATTTCTTAGTTACATATCTATCGATTTAGTTTGGAGGATTCGTTGATAACCTATATGAGTTTTGGTTGCATTATTGATTAGTTCATATGTATAATTGGTTAATTGATTCATTTATCTCTTTGATTATATGGTGTATGCTTGGATC
Source organism: Pinus taeda (assembly GCA_000404065.3). Classification (NCBI taxonomy): domain Eukaryota; kingdom Viridiplantae; phylum Streptophyta; class Pinopsida; order Pinales; family Pinaceae; genus Pinus; species Pinus taeda. The sequence goes on along the minus strand of APFE031439195.1, from coordinate 147,165 downwards.
TCTTGTTTGTCTCTATCTTTACAGATCTCTTTCAGAACATTGCAGAGAAGTTGTTGGGAGTAACAAGAGGACATTTGGAGCATCAAACAGCACATGATAAAAATATTTGATGGACTTGATCCATCTTTCATTCTACTTCTTCTAGATGATCAAAACTTTGAGAAAGGTAGCTGCAATTATGTGTTTGTTGCTAGGGTTCTTAGAAGTCTAGGTAGATCACTCTTGTACGCAAGAGGGATTTGTCCTCATAACACTCTAGAATTTTGGGTATGGTACCTTTCTCATCTCGCTTTCTATGGAGAGGACCCCCCTTCTTGCTCCATAGGTATCCAAAGAGAGAGGAGGAACTCGAGACCGTCACATGTTGAAGTGGGTCACACTAATGGCATGCCACAGGGGTAGAGAAGGTCAAATTATATGATATACTCCTGATTTCTTTGGATGTATGGAAAATCAAATGATCATGATTGAATATTTTCCATATGTAGGCATGGATTACACTCGTGATCCAGATATGCCACTACTAGCTGGGATGTAGTGGGGTGACCTACGTAAAAATTTCACACTTTGGTTATTTTATAATTTTATAATTTTTTTTTGTTTTCTAGCATCCAAAAATAATTGTGTGAAATGATAATGCAGATGTGGTCCTGATGAGACTAGCAGGTCTATATAGGTTTGATAGGCGTAGTGAGTAGTGTAAAACCTAGATGTAGCACAGGCATTGACTAAGATGGAGAACAACCTTGAGAGGTTGATAGTGGACATCTCGAATGTAAGGATTGATCACTTGCCTCTCCACTATCAAAGGCACCCTGTGGGCATTCTTGGACCTATTAGTTTGCTACAATGAATAGCTCATGCTATTGTCTGCTACCATGATCATCATGTGTAGCTGCTAGTCTTAGGGCTAGATTTTCCTTTTTGATGATGTATGAGCATGTTTGGATAATAAAGGTCACGGGTCCTCATGTTGTTGGATGACATTTTTGCAAACCACACTTTTCATAGACATTTTACTTAATCAAAACTACTACTTCTATTTTAGTCTATCTTGTAAAATATATGGATGAGTATTGTTTTGAATTTATTATAGATGTTTACAGATGTGAATGCATCAATAATCAAATGTAATGCAAGATAAATGGGAAAAGTAATAGGAAATCATAAAAATATGCTCAAAAATAATTTGTTGCACACAAAAAATAATTACGATGTACCCATCGAGAGGTGCATG